>SJYC01139788.1:0-38045 GCA_006408675.1 Madoqua kirkii | reverse complement strand
GTAACAGGTTCTAAAGAGAAAAAGTAGCCAACTAGCCAATTGATACTTAAAAGCAAGGCAGAAGACAAAAAAGAGAATATTGTACAGAAAAGAACCTAAGGAGCAGAGGGAGGCCCAGAGGGTAGGAGGGAAAGCTGCCCTTCAACAGTGACTGGCAGCACAGTCCACCCACTCCGAGAACAGATTAGGTCCAGGGCTACCGCCAGGTTACAGCTGGCAGCCAGTGCTGCGTGGGGTCTGCCTCCTGAGCACAGGGGTGAGGAGAACAGACCCTAGGACCGAACAGGGCTCAATCCCGACCACTCCCGTAACTGTGGACGAAGAGCTGGCTGACTTCCAGGAACACGTGCCCTGCTCTCACACATGGGAATCACGGCAGCTGCTGCCACTGAGTCAGGACTGAACCGACAGACTAGTCATTGGGAGGGCCCTGGCAGTCAGGCTCGGAATGCTACCTTTGCCACGGGAGGCTCAGTTCCATTACCCAGGACCAATTCGCCTTGGACACAGACGTGAGGAGCGGACCGCACGGGGTGAGGACCAAGGCGGACTATGGATGTGGCATGACCAGTGCTCTGCTTGCAGACTCTCGCCTATCTCCCTGACCCCACCCTCCTCCCCGAGGTCCTTCGGGGGCAGGCGGGCAGGGTGAGGGAGGAGGTGGCGGGGGGCTTCACCTTGATGGTGGGGATGAAGGCAGTGGAGAGGTAGGAGCAAAGGCGGGGGGGCAGGGTCAGCTTGCTGACGTCCTTGTCCTCGCGCAAGGCGCTGGCGATGGCCTGCTGGCACAGCAGCTGCAGGCTGGACACCCGGTGCTCCACGCGCACCACGTACAGGGCTGGTCCCGACGCCATCAGCAGCCGTGAGTCCCGGTGTCCCCAGCAGATGGAGACAATGGGGCGCTGCAGGGGAGGGAAGGGAGGGCGAGTCAGCCTGGACTCTCGGGAAAGCAAACCGAGGTCATGAACCCTGTGTCTAGCAAAACGAAGTCATCTCACAGATCTGCAGCATGTTGGTTTTAAAAAGCACAATAGAGAAATTAAATCCATATGATTAAGAGTCAGTACTGTTGGTGAATAGCAGTTAGGTCCCCAGGCCAGAGCCCAAAGCACCAGAATGCTATGAAATTCTTTCACATGGATTATCTCATTAAATTTGGTGACAAAAAAACCTAAGTGAGCTTCATATAATGACATTTCTGCCAGGGGATGCACTCAGCCTGGGGTACAGTAACCCCTTTTCCTTACTGAGGCCCTGCCTACTTGGATCCTGAAGTAATCAGTAGCAGTCCAAGGCTGGGAGGGGTAGTGAGGGGGCAGACCAGATGGCCCATCACTTTGGTCCTAACAAAGACCATTTCAGACAGTCAGTTTAACACTGGATTCAAGCCACAAGCTTGTGACCTGGGGAATATTATATAACCTTGGAAGTCTTATACTTTTTGAGTAAAATGGGGGCTGTGAGGATTAAAGGAGACAAAAGATAACAGTGCTTCTGGGACCCATCACAAGTGACAACAACCCACAGATTCTCAGCTATCCTTGAGCTGATGGGGCAGGAAAGGGCAGAGAGAGGAACACAGTTTCTGTGGTAGCTGCTCTAGGGGTCTGTGGATGTTACTTGCTTTGAAAAGGGAGGATGATAGCCAAATCCGCGAGTCAGAAACTGGCTGCATCAGGGAAAAGAAATCCAAGGCTCAGGGGTTCCATCAGCCAAGGAAGAAAGAAAGAGGTGGAGGGCTGTGATGGAGAAGCAGCAAGCGAATCTGCCCCTTCCAATCCAGGCAGATGGAGTCCTAATTTAATGGAGTCCTGAGGGGCTGCCAGGATCGGAAGCAGGAAACACCAGATCTTGCATTCGAAAAAGATAGGAGGAGAACTTTCATGACACTTCAGTGACAATTGTCGAGATAAAAGGAACACATGAAAACACTAGCTTAAAATAGCCTCCAGGGTCAGCTAATTCTGGTTTCAAATTCAAAACAAAATGCAAGGCTGAAGATAATTCATCTTTCATTGCCATCACAGCAAGGCCGGGCAGGCACTGCTGGGACCATGGCCTGGTCCCCTGGAGGAGGCCTAGGGGCCTGGCGCCCAGTCTGGGGGCTTCAGACTACTTCCAAGATGGGCCTCCTTGTAAGAACATCCCTCACAGAGGGTAGACCCAACAGAGAACATTGTTAACTGACAACAAGATGTGAGACAAGATGACAAGGAAGACAACACAAAAAAATATACCCTCTAAACTTCTTGGCATCAGCAACTACCTCTCCATTAGTGCAGTTCAGGACAAAAGTTCTTTTAGTAGCATAATCATGCTTCAGTTCAGTTCAGTTCAGTCGCTCAGTCGTGTATGACTCTTTGCAACCCCATGAATCGCAGCACGCCAAGCCTCCTTGTCCATCACCATCTCCTGGAGTTCACTCAGACTCATGTCCATTGAGTCGGTGATGCTATCCAGCCATCTCATCCTCTGTCATCCCCTTCTCCTCCTGCCCCCAATCCCTTCCAGCATCAGGGTCTTTTCCAATGAGTCAACTCTTCACATGAGCTGGCGAAAGTACTCGAGTTTCAGCTTTAGCATCATTCCTTCCAAAGAAATCCCAGGGTTGATCTCCTTCAGAATGGACTGGTTGGATCTCCTTGCAGTCCAAGGGACTCTCAAGAGTCTTCTCCAACACCACAGTTCAAAAGCATCAATTCTTCGGTGCTCAGCCTTCTTCACAGTCCAACTCTCACATCCATACATGACCACCGGAAAAACCATAGCCTTGACTAGACGGACCTTCGTCGGCAAAGTAATGTCTCTGCTTTTGAATATGCTATCTATGTTGGTACTATAATATATAAGGGTATCAAATCCACACCCTGTATGCCTTAAACTCACAGAGTGTTCATATCAAATAAATCTTAATAAAGCTGGAAATAAATAAGAAAATTAACACATACCACAAAATCCTTTTATACCTCGTGTATACTTGCACGGGTGCTTACACGTTCTCTTCCTCTACAAGGCTTGCTTCCTACTGGTGCTCGCCTTCTTGCGCTGGTCACTGGGGCCCCAGCCTACGAGTCCTCACTTAAGTGCCATGTTGTTTCAGAAAGCACAGGAGTCAAGGTGGTGGTACAGACGCAGAGTGGGGTGCCTCCAGCCAGCGGCCTCATCCTCAGCGATTTCTGGGGCCCATCATTTGGTGGAACAGGCATTCCCTGGTCTCGCCCAACCCAGCCTCATGCACGGGGCATGTCTTCTCCAGGCATGGACCCCCTGCCCAGGATCAGCTGCAGCTGGAAGGAACTGTGTCTGCCTAATGTTCTCTTCCAGCAAACCTGGATACACACGACTCCCACAGATGATGTTTTCGTTTGAACAGCTGTCGTCTGCTAGGAAAAAACTCAGATGCAAATCTGTAGGTTTCATCGCTTTCTCAAATTGCACAAAATGACTATTTTTAGAACCAAAGCTAGAGGTGTGGAGTCGATAATATTCAGATCTTATTTGTTGTAGGTATTTTGCATGTAAATCTGAGGCACAAGACAAGACACATTTCGGGAGCACTGGTGTGGCAGGAACCTGGTGCCCTGGTGAATGTGCTGGACAGACACAGGTGGCCCCTGGCTGGAGACATGTGACATTCACAGGGAGCTCGGGGAGCAGCTGTGGACGGTCAGACTGCCCTCTCTCTGTGGCAGATGCCAGCCCCTTGTGAGGAGAGGGGGGGAGTCTGCCTCCTCAGCCTCCCTGGCCACAGCATCATGGATGGTCAACGGCTGGTTTCAACCCCTTACAGCCATGAAGAGATGCCAACGAGCTCCTGACCTCACCTCCCACTGCCACATGATCCATGCCGTGCACCCACCAATCATACTCACCCATGAGCTGTCATCAGTCCGTCAGTGAGTCCCTGTAAAGTGTATGTAGTGGGCTGGACACCTGCTGGGCATCTGGGGATTGACACAGAAGAAAAGGAATTCCCTGCTTCATGGGTCTGAGGCTCTGAGGAGGGAGGGGAGACAGGAGGGTCTTGGGCTCTGTGACAGGGACAGATGGTCTGACGGTGTCAGATGGTGACAATGCTGCAAGGTAACAGCAATAAGATAAGGGGCCAAAGGAAGAGCAGGGGTTATTTCAGGCAGGGGGACAGAGAAGCTGTCCCCAAAGGAAGTCTCAGCTGAGGCCTGACCTGAGGGAGCTGTGGACGTGGACACAAGGATGATGCCTGTGACTGGAGCCTAAAGCTTCCCACTACTCCACTATCTGCGTGCACTGCATGGGGTCCTCTGATAACTTAGCGAAGTCAAAGTTGCTCAGTCGTTTCTGACTCTTTGCGACCCCATGGACCATACAGTCCATGGAATTCTCCAGGCCAGAATACTAGAGTGCATAGCTTTTCCCTTCTCCAGGGGATCATCCCAAACCAGGAATCAAACTCAGGTCTCCCACATTACAGGCAGATTCTTTACCAGCTGAGCCACAAGGGAAGCCCAAGAAGACTGAAATGGGTAGCCTATCCCTTCTCCAGGGGATCTTCCTGACTCAGGAATCAAACCCGGGTCTCCTGCACTGCAGGCAGATTCTTTACCAACTGAGCTATCAGGAAAGCCCCTAAAAACATGAGGGGAATAAAAATAAAAAGCAGGATGTCCTTCCCTTGTTAAAGATAAGCTGTTCAAGTGGGATTAGAGTCAACAGACCACAAAAGGGTCAAACCAGCTACACTGGCCTGAGAGAAAGAAAAGGTGACCACCCAGTTACATGGTTTCTGGGTGATGAGGCCCTGCTGGGGAGTCAGACCCCGGAAATGTCAGAGAGGTCTCCTGTTACCCAATCACCTGCCTTCCTTTCTGTTGTTCTTTAGTCGCTCAGTCGTGTCTAATTCTTTGCAACCCCATGGACTACAGCCTGCCAGGCTCCTCTGTCAGTGAGATTTCCCAGGCAAGAATACTGGAGTGGGTTGCCATTTCCTTCTCCAGGGTGTCTTCTCAACCCAGGGACTGAACCCACATCTCCTGCATCGGCAGGCAGACTTTTTTGTCTTTTACCACTGAGCCACCAAGGAAGCCTAAGTTCCCCCTAAGAAGGTGGGTATCTCTTGCAGAGGAAATACACTTCAAATGTTTCACAGCCCGGACAGAAGGAGGTATTCAATGTTTGTACAGGCATGTACACAGAAGGAAAGCCTTCAAGAACAGTTCACTTGTAAACAGACCAAGGTGTAGTCACCGTAAAACTGTGTTGGTTGGTGCCATGGACAGTTCTGAATACTAAGTTACAATGATCTGACCAAAAACTAAGCCACAGTAATAAAAGCTGGCTCAGGACTCATTCACCCAAACTTCCATTTTAAAAGAACATGCACCATTCTAGAATTTTTAAGCAGACAACCTCGGAAAGAACTTTTTCATCTATTTACAGCAAATAATGGGAAAAGCATACCTATGCCAGCTTTGTGAGAATAGGCAGTTAATTCTCAACAAAAGGAGGCAAGTACAATTTTTGCTAAGAGTCTCCTCAAGAGCACAGAAAGTCAATAACCATAATCACTCACTTGACTTTTCAGTGTCCACACTATCTTCCTCTTTTAATTTTTACCCAAATATCTTACATTAATACCTGAACCTTACAGAATATAAGGCAATTCTACCAATCTGCCTTTAATACAGAAAAAGTTTATAAAGCTAAAACACACAAACCCCCAAAATCCAACAATCCAACCAAACAAAACCAAACAAAAACACACTGATCAAAGGCAGATCACACACTGTGCCTTTGAACTATAGTCAGTGATGCCAACCCTCAAACTCTGTGGTCAGATTATCAGATATGCAATTACGTATGTGCGTACTAAGCCGGTTCAGTTGTGTCTGACTCTTTGCGACCTGATAGACTGCAGCCCGCCAGGCTCCTCTGCCTATGGGGTTTCCAAGGCAAGAATGCTGGAGTGTGTTGCCATCCCCTCCTACAGGGGCTTTTCCTGACCCACAGATCCAACTGTCTCTGGCATCTCCTGTATTGGCGGGCAGGTTCTTTACCACTAGCGCCACCTGGGAACCCCCAATTACATACAGATGGTCACAGATAGCAGCTGGTGAGATGGACTCTAGACTTTTAAAGTATGACAGGGAGGAAGGAAAGGAAAATGAATTAGAGTGCATTTCCTTCTAAGAGCATCAGCCTCAGGCACTGCTGCTGTGAGTAACTCAGGAGAATCTGTTTTAAAGTGAAGCTGCCACCAGTCTATGCCGGGCACTGGCTTTGTGCGCAATAACCTACAATCTCATTAACTTGGAAATAAATTATCCAATCTAAACTGCATTTAGTTCTTTTCATAAATAGCCCAATAAGCTGCCTAACTTCCTTCCTGCCATAAAAATGTTCCTGCCTTTGGACAACTTGAACAGTACAGTACAGACACGTGACTCTAGAATCATTACAGACAATAGTTAAGCTGCTGCCACACGCAATCGATACTGTAGTTGGTTTTTAAGAGCATCATTATTTAACTGTATATTATTGAGGTAATTTTTCAATGCCTGAAACAGACCCTCAAATAAAAAAAGAGTCAACAATTTATTAAAATGCAGGGATGCTATGTGAATATCTTTTCCAAAGGTAGATAAGATAGCCAGTCTGTCTCTTATCCCTGAGCCTCAAATGGCTTAACTCAGGATCTATGCTAGTTTCATGTGATAGCTGATGAGTTGCAAATGGTTAAGGTCATTGATCTTCTACTGTATTCTAAGCCAGTGAAGATCAGAAAAATTGAGAAACTGTGGTCTTTGACTTTAAGAAAGTAAAACAAGTAAACAAAAAAAGTGTAATACCCGTGCCAGAGGTAGTAAACACCTTGAAGGATCACAGAGAAGAGGGGTCGCAGTCTTCGGGCAGATTTACCAAAGGACGTGTCTGTGTGGACAACAGAGACGATGGATTTCCTCAAGCTGAAATGGCCAGGAAGGACAATCTCTGTAGGAGGGATGCAAGGCTGGTGGGAAGGGTGCCCTGAGTCAGACAGAAACATGCACGATGCTCAGTGCACTGGGAGCGTGTTTCAGCGCTTCAATCCACATATGCTCTAGCAGACATAAGAGATCTTAAGGCAGAATGGGCTGAGAGTTCCCAAGCTCTCCTACTTGTTTCTGGGTTAGCCAAGAGGTAGAAAGCTGGCATGAGATCTAATTGAGGGCACATTGCCTACCGGGTCAAATATTCAACAGAAAGAACTAAAAAACCGTAACTGTCTATCTGTCAATCCACTGAACATGTACTTACTGAGCACCTATACTAAGTTCCAGGAAATAGACCGGCAGTAGGGTCACAGTTACTGTGTAAGAAAGGCAACCTCTTCTTCAATCTCAAACACACAGGGACTCCAATATCTACATTTACTTTGCCACACACACTGGCCTCCTGCTAATGGCCTCAACTCTGCTCCACTTCAGCGCCTCCCAGGTTCGCCTCCTCACTTGGAACCACTTCACTTCTAAAGCAGGAGTCTGAATTTCCCATCCAAGCACAGCTTCCCACCCTGTGCTCATCACTTCTTTCTGAGAATGCCTGATTATGACTTTTTTCTGGCCACTCTCAGGTCACAGAGCTTCTTTGCACTCCAGCCCCGTGGCTGCCCATTTCTGTAACCTTCTTCCCAGGTCCCTAAGTTCCTTCCATTCTTCATCTTTCTGCTACATGAATTTCTCCAATTCCTAGTATCAGGCAGCTTGTACCACTTCTGCCTCTAGGGGTTGCAGAGGAGGCCTGGGCAATGCTGAATCTCACTTTAAAACCACGCTGCCCTTCTCTGGCTGGGGCATGACTTCAGCTCGTTACCTTGACTGGCTCCTGCATCACCTTCTATACCCCAGCACTCAGAGCTCTGAGCTCAGGGCCCAGCTGCATAGGAGCCCCACAAAATGTTTCCTGGATGCTTGAACAGATGAACAACAAATATGCTTATCTGCTCACAAAAGATTTTACATTGTTGAAACATACATTTAAATTCTGTAACTTGGGACCTTCTCAGCAGTCCAATGGTTAAGAATCTGCATATCCACTGCAAGGGGCTCAGTTTTGATCCTTGGTTGGAGAACTAAGATCCCACATGCTGCAGCCTATATAAATAAATAAAACTTATACCCAAAAAAATCCTACAACTCAACAACAACAACAACAACAAATCTAGTTAGGAAATGGACAATGGCCTTGAACAGACATTTTTCTAAGGAAGATACACATGGTCAACAAGTACACGAAAAGATGCTCAATGTAACTAATCATCTGCTACTGCTGCTGCTAAGTCGCTTCAGTCGTGTCAGACTCTGTGCGACCCTGTAGACGGCAGCCCACCAGGCTCCCCTATCCCTGGGATTCTTAAGGCACGAACATTGGAGTGGGTTGCCATTTCCTTCTCCAGTGCATGAAAGTGAAAGTGAAGTCGCTCAGTTGTGTCCGACTCTTAGCGACTCCATGGACTGCCTACCAGGCTCCTCTGTCCCTGTGATTTTCCAGGCAAGAGTACTGGAGTGGGGTGCCATTGCCTTCTCCGAACTAATCATCAGGGATACACAAATCAAAACCACAGTGAGATCCACCTCACGACCATCTGGATGGCTACCACCAAAAAGCTAGAAAACAATAAGAGCTGGCAAGGACGTGGGGGGTCTCTGTGCACTTCTGGTAGGAGTATAAACTGGAGCACTCACTGTGGAAACAGTATGGAAGCTCCTCAAAAAGTTAGAAAAAGAATTACTATATAACCTAGTAATTTGACTCTGGGCATTTATCCAATAGAACTGAAAGGAGCATCTCAAAGAGATATTTGTATATCCTTGTTCACAGCAGCATTATTCATAATAGCCAGAAGCTGGGAGGAAACCAGACATCCACTGATGGATGAATGGATGAACAAGATGTAGTTGTACACACACAATAGCATATTCTTCAGCCTTAAAAAGGAACGAAATTCTGACACAGGCTACAATGTGGATGAAATAAGCCAGACACAAAAAGACAGACACTGCGTGGTTCCACTTACATGAGGTATGTAGAATAGTCAAATTCATAGGAACAAGAAAGCATAGTTTCAGTTTTACACGATGAAACAGTTCTGGAGACTGGTTATACAATAATGCAATACACTTAAAAAATGGTTGAGACAGTAAATGTGTATTTTACTACAATTAAAAATACATGTATTTAGATAATTAGTGCTGGCATCTGGATTCCCAGGTGGCTCAGTGGTAAAGACCTCACCTGCCAATGCAGGAGACACAGGACACATAGGTTTGATCCCTGGCTAGGGAAGAGCCCCTGGAAGAGGCAATGGCAACCCCCTCTAGTAATTCTTGCCTGGAGAATCCAATGGACAGAGGAGCCTGGTGGGTTATAGTCCATGGGATCACAAAGAGTTGGACACGACTGAACACACACACAACTACAAATTTCCTAAAATATGGCACACCTGTCTCTCTGATGAGCTGGGTCAGACTAGAATTCCATGACTGCCTACCAGGCTCCTCTGTCCCTGTGATTTTCCAGGCAAGAGTACTGGAGTGGGGTGCCATTGCCTTCTCCGAACTAATCATCAGGGATACACAAATCAAAACCACAGTGAGATCCACCTCACGACCATCTGGATGGCTACCACCAAAAAGCTAGAAAACAATAAGAGCTGGCAAGGACGTGGGGGGTCTCTGTGCACTTCTGGTAGGAGTATAAACTGGAGCACTCACTGTGGAAACAGTATGGAAGCTCCTCAAAAAGTTAGAAAAAGAATTACTATATAACCTAGTAATTTGACTCTGGGCATTTATCCAATAGAACTGAAAGGAGCATCTCAAAGAGATATTTGTATATCCTTGTTCACAGCAGCATTATTCATAATAGCCAGAAGCTGGGAGGAAACCAGACATCCACTGATGGATGAATGGATGAACAAGATGTAGTTGTACACACACAATAGCATATTCTTCAGCCTTAAAAAGGAACGAAATTCTGACACAGGCTACAATGTGGATGAAATAAGCCAGACACAAAAAGACAGACACTGCGTGGTTCCACTTACATGAGGTATGTAGAATAGTCAAATTCATAGGAACAAGAAAGCATAGTTTCAGTTTTACACGATGAAACAGTTCTGGAGACTGGTTATACAATAATGCAATACACTTAAAAAATGGTTGAGACAGTAAATGTGTATTTTACTACAATTAAAAATACATGTATTTAGATAATTAGTGCTGGCATCTGGATTCCCAGGTGGCTCAGTGGTAAAGACCTCACCTGCCAATGCAGGAGACACAGGACACATAGGTTTGATCCCTGGCTAGGGAAGAGCCCCTGGAAGAGGCAATGGCAACCCCCTCTAGTAATTCTTGCCTGGAGAATCCAATGGACAGAGGAGCCTGGTGGGTTATAGTCCATGGGATCACAAAGAGTTGGACACGACTGAACACACACACAACTACAAATTTCCTAAAATATGGCACACCTGTCTCTCTGATGAGCTGGGTCAGACTAGAATCAACTCACTCTCAGACCTATCTCCACTATACCTCCATCAGAGTGGAATTGTGTCTCCACTGTAATTGATCCACACCAGAAATGAGGCAGTCTACAGATTTCTGGGAAATAAGAACAAACAGAAAGGGGCCCACATGTGCACACTTTCTTAAAGACCTTTAAGCTTTTCATTAACAATAATTTAGCTTAAATGTAAAAGTACCAGTCAGTTCAGTTCAGTCGCTCAGTCGTGTCTGACTCTTTGCAACCCCATGAATTGCAGCACGTCAGGCCTCCCTGTCCATCACCATCTCCCAGAGTTCACTCAGACTCATGTCCATCGAGTCTGTGATGCTATCCAGCCATCTCATCCTCAGTTGTCCCCTTCTTCTCCTGCCCCCACTCTCTCCCACCATCAGAGTCTTTTCCAATGAGTCAACTCTTCACATGAGGTGGCCAAAGTACTGCAGTTTCAGCTTTAGCATCGTTCCTTCCAAAGAAATCCCAGAATTGATCTCCTTCAGAATGGACTGGTTGGATCTCCTTGCAGTCCAAGGGACTCTCAAGAGTCTTCTCCAACACCACAGTTCAAAAGCATCAATTCTTCAGTGCTCAGCCTTCTTCACAGTCCAACTCTCACATCCATACATGACCGCAGGAAAAACCATAGCTTTGACTAAATGGACCTTAGCCAGCAAAGTAATATCTCTGTGTTTGAATATACTATCTAGGTTGGTTATAACTTTTCTTCTAAGGAGTAAGCATCTTTTAACTTCATGGCTGCAGTCACCATCTGCAGTGATTTTGAGCCCCCCAAAATAAAGTCTGACACTGTTTCCCCATCTATTTTGCCATGAAGTGATGGGACCAGATGCCATGATCTTCGTTTTCTGAATGTTGAGCTTTAAGCCAACTTTTTCATTCTCCTCTTTCACTTTCATCAAGAGGCTTTTGAGTTCCTCTTCACTTTCTGCCATAAGGGTGGTGTCATGTGCATATCTGAGGTGATTGATATTTCTCCCGGCAATCTTGATTCCAGCTTGTGTTTCTTCTAGTCCAGCGTTTCTCATGATGTACTCTGTATATAAGTTAAATAAGTAGGGTGACAATATACAGCCTTGACATACTCCTTTTCCTCTTTGGAACCAGTCTGTTGTTCCATGTCCAGTTCTAACTGTTGCTTCCTGACCTGCATACAGATTTCTCAAGAGGCAGGTTAGGTGGTCTGGTATTCTCATCTCTTTCAGAATTTTATTACTGGCATAACAAACAAAATCAGAGTAAATAAATGAAGATGCACTGTTTACTTCTCTGCAAGTTGCTGATTTTTACTTTGTAAAGATGATAAACACTAGCTCACTCTGCTTACTCACTGTCTACCATTTAGGAATGGAAATGGATACATTTTGGTTAAATGGAAAAAACTTTTTTTTCCCTTACTTCTTCTGGTTTATACTTTATAATTTAATTCATGGTCAACAAAAGATTAAAGTCTGCCAAAGATAATTACAATGAGTAAAAGCAGTTCAGGAGTACTTAATGGAAGTATAACACACTGGTGTCACAGCGTGTGTCCAACACACGTCCTTACCTGCACAAGTGTGTCCAGGGTAAAGATGTGCTCCCCACGAACGTTGTAGAACTTGACCATGACATTCTTCAGAAGAGGGCCACTGGAGAGGTCACTGAGCTGGCTTGGGTGCTCCATACCAGCAACTGCCAGGAGGTCTCCCTGCGTGCACCACTGGGCCACCACCTCTGAAATGACAAAGGGAGGCAGTCAACATGAGTTGGCGGTGGGTAGGGGTGGTGGTGTCCATCCTGAACTCTCATTTAAGTAGTTTAAGAAATGGAGCCACTGAGCACATACAACAGCGTCCAGCGTCCAAGTTTCTTTTGTGAAGACAATAGAGACTCTGAACACAGATGTTCATGACACGGGTGGGCAGTATTCATTCCATGGATGGGGAGTGTTCATTCCATGGGTGGGGAGTGTTCATTCCACGGATTCAGAGCATTTATTCTGTGGGTGGGGAGTGTTCACTGCATGGATTCAGAGTGTTCATTCCGTGGATGGGGAGTGTTCACTCCGTGGGTGGAGAGTGTTCATTACATGGGTGGGGAGTGTTCGTTACCTGGAAGAGGCATGTTCATAACATGGGCGGGGCTTGTTCACTACATGGGTGGGGAGTGTTCATTCCATGGATTCAGAGCATTCATTCTGTGGGTGGGGAGTGTTCATTACATGGATTCAGAGTGTTCATTCCGTGGATGGGGAGCGTTCACTCTGTGGGTGGGGAGCGTTCATTATGTGGGTGGAGAGTGTTCGTTCCGTGGATGGGGAGTGTTCATTATGTGGAAGAGGAGTGTTCATAACATGGATTCAGAATGTTCATTACATGGATGGGGAGTGTTCATTACATGGGTGGGGAGTGTTCATTACATAGGTGGGGAGTGTTTATTACCTGGAAGAGGCATGTTCATAACATGGGTGGGGAGTGTTCACTATATGGATGGGGAGTGTTCATTACATGGGTGGGTAGTGTTCATTCCATGGATTCAGAGCATTCATTCCATGGGTGGGGAGTGCTCCCTACATGGTTGGGCAGTGTTCATTACATGGATGGGGAGTGCCATTACATGGGAGGGGATGGGTAGGGAGCGTTCACTACGTGGGTGGAGAGTGTCCATTACATGGATGGGGAGTGTTCATTATATGGGTGGGGAGTGTTCATTACCTGGAAGAGGCGTGTTCATAACATGGGAGGGGAGTGCTCACTACATGGATGGGGAGTGTTCATTACATGGATGGGGAGTGCTCACTACATGGTTGGGGAGTGTTCATGACATGGATGGGGAGTGCTCATTACATGGGAGGGGATGGGTGGGGAGCGTTCATTATGTGGGTGGAGAGTGTTCATTACATGGGTGGGGAGTGTTCACTACATGGATAAGCAGTGTTCACTGCATGGGTGGGGAGTGTTCATTCTGTGGAAGAGGAGTGATCATAACATGGGTAGGGCGTGTTCACTACATGGATGGGGAGTGTTCATTCCATGGGTGGGGAGTGTTCATTAAATGGATGGGGAGTGTTCATTCTGTGGGTGGGGAGTGTTCATTCCATGGATTCAGAGCATTCATTCCATGGGTGGGGAGTGCTGCTCCCCCGGAAGTGCACCTAAACCAGGAGAAAACCACACGATGCATCTACTGCAATACTGTCACTTCCACGATGAGAAGGGCACAACTACGAGAGTGCAGGTTGGATCAGAGAACCGACCACTGTCCATCCTGAGGGCCCTTCCCTCTGCCGTAACCCTGATTCCCAGGGAGGACTCAGAGAGCTTACAAAAGCTCCAAGTGAAATGCAAACCAAGAGCAAAGCCTAAATTCAATTCATTCGACGTTCTGTGCACTACTAGACAGACGAAGTTCGCATAAAGGATAGGTCTGCGTATCAAGGCCTTGACTTTCACCCAGCGTCTGGGTGATGTGATGTGGGGTCTCAGAAAAGAAGATGATCCTTCTGCTGGATGGTAGTGTCATCACACACACTGTCAGAGAGATGTGATGCTCACCTACGAGCCACTCAGGACCTAGAAGAAACGGCTGTTAGATAGTGTGTCTAATTCCACCGTGAGCAATTCACTTATTCTGCTGGTAAAACAAGCTGCTGGTACAGTAAGATTTATAGCGTAGCTTGTTTTCCCTCAAGATCCTGAAACTGGATCTGGCTTATCCAGAGATCCCTGATTTCTGGAAGTCTGTGGCCGATTCTGCAGAGAGGCTAGAGAAAGGTGTACCCCCAAGACAGGGATGGGTTTCAGAACTTGGTCTAGATTTCGGCAGTTCCTGAGCTCCACCTGTGAGCTCAGCAGGTCTCTCTCATTCACGTGCGGCACCGATTCTGACATCAACACCGAGCACATTCTGAGGTCACCAAAGTTTCCCAATTTTCCTGGAAGACTGAAAAGCAGTCCTGGGAGAAGACAGTAGTTATGGACAAATACAACATGGTAAAATCTCTACAACTGGAGACAGTAAAAGCATCAGTAGAGGATTTTTTCTTTTTCTTATAGACAGGTATAAATAAGCTTGAGTATTGGGTGGGCCCAAAACCCTGTCCAGGTTTTTCCTAATAGGTAAGTGGGTGGTGACCCCCGCAGGACAGGTCCAGACACACAAGCCATTCAGAAGATGCTCAGTAGCTAACACAGGGAAGTCCAAGGGCTCAAGGTGGCCGTTTGCTAGATGGCGACATCTGAGTAAGGATCTTAGTCCAAACGTTTATGAGCAAATGTGCAGGGATTTCTTTGGTGCGGTTATAACATTACACTGAGACAGCTGTAGTTCCCAAAGGTATGTCATTCTTTTAAAAAAAGTAAGTTTCATAAGAATAATACCATTTCTTGTTCTGAAGATTATGTAACCAGGAACATAAAAGGATGCAGAGACAAGAAGTGTGGGTCCCTCGATATTGAGCACAAAGCAGGCCTGCTCCACATGACAGGCATGCACCCGTCGGGGAAGCCCGGCCCTGTCCCTTCCTGAGATGTCCACATTAATGACTCAGCCGGTAGATGTGTGCGCACTGTGTGCATGTGTGTGTTCGTGACTGTGCCCGCACATGTGAACCCGTGTCCAGAGACAGGGAGGGAGAGAGAAAAGGAAAAAGAAACGAAGGATCCGGTTTGCCCTTCTCCACTCAGATCACAGCAGGCCCCTTTAGCATGGGGACCGGAGACCGCCCTGAAGCTTCAGCACTGCACCATCCAACTCTGAAGAGGCAGACTGCTCTTCTGGAGGGTTCCTCAGGGCCACCACCTCAGCAGACTTCCTGAACTGCACATTTCACAACACTCAGAATGCTGATGGACACCAATTTCCTCCTGAGACACCGCCCCCTCAGGAGGCCGTCAGCGCTGACCACTGACCTTCACACGGATGCCTCGATTTGACAGGTTTGTCACAACCACCAGCTCCTCAAGAAGCCTCAGAACCCGGGGGCTCCTGTGTGTTGTCTGGAGGCGAGCGCGCCCCGTCCGAGAGGACCACTCCTCTCGAGAAGGGCAGGTGAGGACGGAGTGACTGTCGGGAGTGCTTCCTCATGATGAGACTAGACAGGAGTCGACTGGTCAGACAAGCAGAGGAGCGTGAGAAAAGACCTTCACGGACAGACTCCATTAAGCCCTGCAGAGGGGACTGCAGAAGCCGGTGGTCAGCAGGCCTGGGAGTGACGCCCAGCTCGCAAGGCGGGCTGCTCCGTACCTTTCAGCCCTGACTGGATGATGGTGGGAGACAAGTCGTCGTAGCTGTTCATCAGGCTGATGTCTCCAGAGGTGAAGCTGACGGTGAGCAGGGGCTTGATGTTCTGCACTGGGATGGGGTACGCTGCTGGACCATCTGTGGGAACAGAAGTGCCGGGTGAAAACGAGGCGACAAGCACATGACCCGAACCCAGACCTGCATGTGCAGCCCTGAGGAGGCCTGGAAACAGCTAACAGTGTAGGCGAGACCCTGGGCTGGGCAGGTCACCCAGGAAGGCAGTGCGGCACAGCATCAGGCTCTAACCACACGGGCACGGAGGGAGTCCAGGACGAGAGGCGGTGGGGACAGCAGCCCTGTGGGCACCGGGTGGGGCTCCATGGGCTCTGGGTGCCCTGCTGAGAGTTTACCAACCTGCGTCTTTCTGGTGATGTGAAATGTGAATTACTTTAGCGTCATGTGACATAGGAGGATTGGGGCAAGAGGGGGAGGATGAAAATATTTTCTTAATCCTGGTCCCATGTACCGAAAGCTGCCTTTCAACACTGGACGCACCTTCACTGAACATTATAGGCATCAAGCAGCCACCATGAGTTGTTTTCACCAGAAGAGACCCCACATCTGGAGGAGGTCCAGACCAGCTGTGGCTGATGCCCAGTGTGCCTGAGTGTGAGGAGATGTGTGTGTGAGTGTGAGGAGATGTGTGTGTATATGTGTGTATTAAGGAAGGAGCCCTGAGGGGTGCTCCTCTGTGTCCACCCCTTGCAGTGGGTCAGCCTGACACCTGCTCAGCCCACCTGTGGAGGCTCTTGCAATAACTGTCCCCTGCTTCACTTTTAAGATCCTGCAGGTACTGACCTCTGTGCTCAAATTCCCAAGGTCACCAGGAACACCCTGTTCTCTCTGAAGGCAAGTTTCAGTCTCCTCCAAACTGCCCCAGTGCTTCTGAGGAGGGGACCTGGTTAGAGTGCAGCTGGGAACTAATGCTGCTCCTAGATTTCATCTGGACTTGCTCCATCACCTTGGTCTCTGGACCCTGTTTCTCCCCTAGTAAGAGGGGAAGAGCAAGTATGCATTCAACCCAGTAAGTTCTGTTTTAAAAGTATGCTGAGCCCAGTATTGAAAGACACCAATTTGATCACTGCCACTGGCAGTCAGTCCTTCTCACTCACTACTCATCACATCGTCTACTTTAAAAAGAGAGGCTCTTTAAAAGGAGCAGGGATGGGACCCTGGGGGAGAGTCAGAGCCCTGGGCAGGGCATGCTGAGGGCTGACAGTGGGGACAGCCAGGCCAGCACCCACCCCCAAGGCTTCTGCTCTGGGTCCTCAGGCATACTCAGGTGGTAGGGGGAGGCAGAACCCCAAATCACTCCCACCAAGGGGCTGAAACCATCTATCATGACTGGGCCAAATGTTCACAAACTCAGATGTCATCTACTCTAACATCACTGAAAGCTTGGAGGTGGTGGGGTGAGGGCAGTGGGTTCTTCTGAACTGAGCAAGGGAAGACATTCTGCCTGAAATAAACAGGCAGGGACATGGCATCCAGGCCAACATGCTGGCCTTCGTCACGGGCACAACTAACCCTTTCCTCACATAGCCTGGGTCACCGGCTTCAGTAATGTTACGGATCTAGAGCACTATGGGTTAGGATGTAGGAACAGCACAGCAGTTTTCACCTTCAGCTCTGTTTCTCCCTAGGCACCGGGCACCCCAACCCCAACACCCCAGGGCCACGGAAATGGCCATCAGTCTCGTTCTGCATCTAGGAAAACCAGTGGAGGGCCAAGCCACTCGACCAGTCATTCTTCGCAAAGGGATGGCAGAGAGACAGGTGACGGTCCCGTCCAGGTCAGAGACTGGGTGGGCTGGCTCCGCCCTGCACTCCACTGAGAACCCTGCCCGACAGGAAGGGGTCCTTCTCCTTCCTGTCCTCCCCGTAGGGCCACCTTGGGGCGGGGAGTAGTCGTCGGAGTCGGTGTCGCTTTCGCTGCTGTCCTCCACCAGGAAGGCGGGGTAGTTCCAGGACATGCTGAGGATGCCATCTGATTCGTGCAGCAGGACGTGGGCCAGCATCCGGCCGTGGCAGTCCATGACGATCACCTGCCCGTCAGCGGTGCCGAACAGTACCTGCGGCAGAGGAGCGGGACCCCTGACGGGCGGGCAGAGAGGACAGCAGTTGTGGCCCCACCCCACTCCCACCTCTACGTGTTCACAGGGCACAATACCTAAGAACTGGAAGAAGAGACCAACTAAGCAACAGAGGGATACACAAAGCTTGTTAGCTGGCTCTTTCTGTAAGAATTTTAGTCCTCTGTTAGCGAAAGGGAACTAGTGCTGTAATAAATATGTGGACGCTTTTGAATAATGTCAAAATCACTGTGTCACATTTTGTGGGTTGCTTTTTTTTTCTCAGTTGGAGGAGGGGGGTCAAGAAGAAGATAATATTCTCTTATTTTTCTCTGAAAAAAAAAAAAAGCAGCAGAGTATCATCATATGCAAGTGTATGTAAGCCCGTTTATCTTGTGTTCCATTTCACTGAGAATAGCACCAGGTTGATATATTTAAGTAATAATGTTATAGTAAATTAATGGTATTAATGCATTAAGTGCTTACTTTGTACTAAGCACAATTCTAACAAAGTTCACCTCATCGACTATCTGAACTAATCCTGCCAGCTAAGGGCCAGGACTGCTGGCACGGAGCTGAGACAGGGCTGACGCCTTGTGTGCTGAGGGCTGCTCCTCGGGTCCCCTCAGTCATCACGGAAATGGCCATCAGTCTCGTTCTGCATCTAGGAAAACCAGTGGAGGGCCAAGCCACTCGACCAGTCATTCTTCGCAAAGGGATGGCAGAGAGACAGGTGACGGTCCCGTCCAGGTCAGAGACTGGGTGGGCTGGCTCCGCCCTGCACTCCACTGAGAACCCTGCCCGACAGGAAGGGGTCCTTCTCCTTCCTGTCCTCCCCGTAGGGCCACCTTGGGGCGGGGAGTAGTCGTCGGAGTCGGTGTCGCTTTCGCTGCTGTCCTCCACCAGGAAGGCGGGGTAGTTCCAGGACATGCTGAGGATGCCATCTGACTCGTGCAGCAGGACGTGGGCCAGCATCCGGCCGTGGCAGTCCATGACGATCACCTGCCCGTCAGCGGTGCCGAACAGTACCTGCGGCAGAGGAGCGGGACCCCTGACGGGCGGGCAGAGAGGACAGCAGTTGTGGCCCCACCCCACTCCCACCTCTACGTGTTCACAGGACACAATACCTAAGAACTGGAAGAAGAGACCAACTAAGCAACAGAGGGATACACAAAGCTTGTTAGCTGGCTCTTTCTGTAAGAATTTTAGTCCTCTGTTAGCGAAAGGGAACTAGTGCTGTAATAAATATGTGGACGCTTTTGAATAATGTCAAAATCACTGTGTCACATTTTGTGGGTTGCTTTTTTTTTCTCAGTTGGAGGAGGGGGGTCAAGAAGAAGATAATATTCTCTTATTTTTCTCTGAAAAAAAAAAAAAGCAGCAGAGTATCATCATATGCAAGTGTATGTAAGCCCGTTTATCTTGTGTTCCATTTCACTGAGAATAGCACCAGGTTGATATATTTAAGTAATAATGTTATAGTAAATTAATGGTATTAATGCATTAAGTGCTTACTTTGTACTAAGCACAATTCTAACAAAGTTCACCTCATCGACTATCTGAACTAATCCTGCCAGCTAAGGGCCAGGACTGCTGGCACGGAGCTGAGACAGGGCTGACGCCTTGTGTGCTGAGGGCTGCTCCTCGGGTCCCCTCAGTCACCGCCCCAAGCACATACTCAGGCGTGAGCTGGGGTGCGGGCAGGCACATGGCCAGGGATAGAACACAAGCAGGCAGAGGAAGGCTGGACGTGGGGGTGGGGGGGATGGCGGGCACCCTCCATTAGAACGGCAGAGGAGCTGCTCACAGCTGCTGGAAGGCCCCTGACAGGCGTCATTCTGATGGATGGCCCTGAAATCTTTGTATCTTTTGTGTCTAATGGGAATTCTCTAATCGTCAGCAACTCATTATGAGAACCAGGTAAGTTATTTCCATTTTATAGATGCAGAAACAACGTAACAGAGCTCAAGTAAGTTGACAAAGTCATTAAGTAGTCAAACCAGGGCTATTTACCTAGAAAAACCACGATTTACATAAAAGGAAAGTTGTTTAAGACTTTTTAGGTCCATGCCTCTTTCTGTTTTTAAGATTTTGACACTGAGCTTTTGGAGGTCAAAGACCATCTACAGTTGTACCCCTGGGACCTAACAAGAGCTTTGGGTACAGTGGACATTAAATAAGTATTTATGGTTACATGAGTGAGTTAAAGTCAGTGACAATCAGAAGGCAATCTTAGGACATAAATCCAGATGATTAAGACAGATTAACTACAAAAGAAGATATAGTTCATTTAAGCAGTAATAAGCTGACAGAATTTACAGAGCTTTGAGATAAACCAATTGTCCGCAAATACTCCTTTAAACATGAGCTACATTTTAATGACTAGAAAGTAAGAAAAAAAAAGGAAAGCTCAAACAGTTTTCCTTCAGGGCTGGTGATGAATCATTATTGAATGCTGCTTACAGGAAAAAGAGATAAGTTGTACTAGGAACACAGTAAAAGTCATTTTAGGAAAAGCTAGATTCTTGGCTGCCAACACTGAAAATGAGTATCCACCAGCATGCCCACAAGGACCTCATGAGACACGGGCGGGGAAAGCGGACACGGCAGGTGTCTCCTGAGCAGTCCACAGTGCAGATGAAGATGGAACCTGACCTCTTATAACCTCAACTACAATCTGCATATTTCAGAGGAAGATGTATGGGAAGCCCTCTAAAGCGACATCCCAGGATGCAGGCTTTTATTCTCCGCTTCCCACATCCTCACTCACTTGTTCAAGTATGTCTCAAGGGCAGTGTCATACCTCGGAGTATGTGAAAGGGTTATTTCACCAGTTATGACTTTGTTTCTCATAAACATAGCTCATGAGCAGGCAATAGCAAACAGTTATTCTTCTCAAGTCCCCAGAATTAAATGTGTATGAATCCCAAACAAGCTCCCTGGGCCCCTCCACGGCAGTTCCCAGTCTCCACTGGCATGGCGGTCCCCTCTTTTCTCGCGCCTCACTGTGTGGTTCTCTGGTTTGCCTGGCTCCCATGCTATTCCTAAGCTTTCCAGGACACGGGCTGTGTCTGCTCTCACTGTGTGGTTCTCCTGTCTGCCTGGCCCCCAGGCTATTGCTAAGCTTTCCAGGACACGGGCTGTGTCTGCTCTCAGCGACCCTGACCCTCTCTATTCTCGCTCCTCACTGTGTGGTTGTCTGGTCTGCGTGGCCCTGAGGCTATTCTTAAGCTTTTCAGGACACGGCTGTGTCTGGTGTCTGCTTTCACTGTGTGGTTCTCTGGTCTGCCTGGCCCCCAGGCTACCCCTAGGCTTCCAGGACACGGGCTGTGTCTACACTCGCTGTGCTCTCCCCAGGCCTGTCCTCAGAGGACACACCACAGCCCCTGTGAAGGCAGGGAGCAAATGAAGCATCGTTTGAGTAACACATTTTTCCATTTTGGAGAACAGACACCATCTAATTCCTGAATGAAGGACTGGTGGCTTAACGAGTTTTCAATGTTCAACATCACACTAAAGCAAAAGAGGACAAGAGAACCAGCCTCCAAATTCCCCAACATTAATCAACTCAGACTGCAGCTCTTTTGGAAGTTCATGCACTATTAAGATCAGGGAGAAGGAAAAAGGCATACCTAACGCTCGAACTGTCAAGCAGTGATGGAAAAAGTTATTCTGTTTTGGAACAAGTATGTCAGATTTCTGAAGATCTCCTCTATTTCAAGTTCTTTAAATGCCTCACCACTTTGAATGAGATGAAGCTTCTCTGAGCCAAGGACTTCAAAGCAACAAGACAGCAAAGTCTAAACAATCATGAACACACATATGTGCAAAAGCATCACTCTCTGCAGCCTCTCTTCCCTGTCCTGGGGCTCTGGCAGACTGGTCTGGCTGCTCTTGCCTAGGCTTGGTCTCCTCCTTTAGGCTTGGCCCAGACCCTTTCCCCTCTCCAGGAGGTCATAGTCATGTCCATGGCCTGGCTTGCTCCCTGTCTAGGCCATTCCCTTAAGCTCCAGACTCACACACTCCAACTGCCTGCCAGCCCGACCCCTGGATGTGTTAAAGGCCAGGCCCTTCAGAGGCAACCTGTCCCTTATGAGGCACATGATCTCATCTGTCCCCTGACCAACACACACAGCAGGTCCTCTGCTGGCAGAAACTGTGGTTTGTGCTTTTTCTCTGGTGTCCAGTATGGGGTCTGGTATGTTACAGGGGCTCAGACATCATGTGTCAAGGCTTTTGAGACCCACCACACAGACTTGTCCTCACTCTAGCCATGGTCCCTACAGTACTCTGTTTCTGGGGCACCATGAGCTTCTGAGGGCAGGTCTGCACCATAGGCTCTCAGCTGCTGCCAGTCACCACTGGACACTCAGTGACTCTCAGTAAATGCATTTCTGCCCAAAGGTTTAGCCTTTGCCCAAGTTTTCCTACACATGAACAGCTTCTTTCTTTTCTTCTTTTAACTAGATCAATGCTCAAATTTTCCCATAAAACTGGCCTCCAAGACACTTTTAGTTACAGATCATTTAAATTTCTGTCTTGGATTTTCCCTACTATTTCTGTTGGACTGCAGGCTTCACAGAGGGGTGGAGATAATGGTCCCTCTGTAGTAGGTACACTAAGAACCAAAGGTGGAGGAAATCTGCCAGCCCTTGGGTTCAATGGCTGTCCCTCTGGACAGGGGACACTGCTTCAGGGCAGTGCTTAATACCACTGCTATGTTTTTAAAAAATTATGGTATCCACATATAATCTCTCCATTCTAAACTATTTTTAGATGTAACCATTTAAAAATGTAACACAATTATCACCAACAATTTAAAATGAACTATGCCGCAGGAAGAAGACAGAAAATCATTCAAAAGAGTTATGTTTTGCAACCAGTGACGATATATTATCAGTACCTTTATCTCTGAAAACTGGTCCTCATCTAAATACTTGAATAAAGACCATATTAGGAAATTTCAACTATAAAAATATATGCTTCTGTAAATGAGTAGAGTTCAACGAGTAGCATACAAACTAGTCACAAAAGGAGTTGATTTTTCCCATTTATTTGCTTTTGTGATTTAAAGCTGGGGGAGAGGATAACAAAGTTATTACAAATTCTGACTACAGGCATACCTTATTTTATTATACTTTGCACATATATATATATATTTTTTTAAACTAAAGGTTTATAGCCACCCTGCATCAAGCTAGTTTGTGTGTGCTAGTTTTCCCATATGATTTGGTTACTTTGTGTATCTGTGTAATATTCTGGTAATTCTCACAGTATTTCAAACTTTTTCATTATTATATTTGTCATGGTGATCTGTGACCAGTGACCTTTGATATCAACTACTGTAATTCTTTTGGGAAACCAAGTCTATGTAAGATGGTAAACTTGATTATTTAAATGACAACAAAGGCATAAACTTAGTTGATAAAGCAGGGTTTGTGGGACTGACTGATTTTGAAAGAAGTTCTCTTCTGTATAGAAAGCTATCAAACACAGCATTGCATGCTACAGAGAAATGGTTCATGCAAGGAAGAGCCAATTAATGTGGCAAGCTTCACTGCTGTCTCATGTTAAGAAATGGCCACAGGCACCCTGACATTTAGCAACCACCACCCTGAGCAGTCAGCAACCATCAAAACTGAGACAAGGCCCTCCGCCAACAAAAAGATTACCACTTGCTCATTTTAGCAATAAAGTATTTTAAAAGTATAGACATTTTTTTCTTTTAGACATGTTATTGCATAATTTTAATAGATTATAGTATAGTATAAACATAATTTTTGTATGCACTGGGAAACCAAAAAAATGTATCTGATTCACTGTAGTGCAATGGTCTGAAACAAAACCCACAATACCTCTGAGAGATGCCTGCAGCTGGTGTCAAGTGGCTACATGCACGGCAGTGGAGGGAGGGGAGGGGAGTGTAGTGACATCCTTTTGCTCCTTGGCAGGAATCTTCTGTCTTGAGATGCACTGAAGTAACACTTTGGTTCTGAAAGACCTCCCTGTCGGCTTCAAAATACTAGCTTTCAAATGTGCTTCAAGGCCAGATTTGAGCATTTTGTGACTAATATTTTTCAGTATTTTTTCATCCACTAACATCAGACAGTTGTAAAGGACAGAACTGGTCAACAGTAACAGAGTATCTCCTGGTTCAAAAAAAAAGGGTAACATATAACTTCACAATTGATTCTGATAATCATTTCTAAAATAGGCATTTTAAGACTTATTCTGATAAACATGGGAAAGAAATCTAGCCCAAAACAGCTATAATAAAAATTTGTATCTCTGGGCTAAACATGTAATTTTGAAGTTGTTTCATCTCCTCACTGCAGGATAACTGCTTATAAACTAACCCATAAAGAAGAGACCTACTCTATGTTCAAAGATTTTCAGAGAAGGAGATAGTCTATCCACCTCAGGTACTGAATTTAACATTAAATAATTTTCATTGCTATAACATTCTTTCCCAAATCTTTCAGGTTCCATTTTAAAGTTTATTCATCCTTTTAAGACACCTACACATTATTTCTGGGGAGTGGAGGGGAACAGTCTGACTACAGGAGTAATTTAAAAACACATTTAACTAGGATACCTCTGGAAGGACACACAAGTAACTGGAAACACTAATCACCTCTGGGGACAAAAGTGGGTGGCTGGGGGTAGTAGGGAGAAAGGGAACTTTTCATCATATATCCTTTTAAACACTTAGGATTATACACCACGTGAGTATGCTACTGAAATACACTTAAGTACACATGGAATGAAGTAGAGAGAAAAGGTTTAGGAATACAGCTTTGTTATCAGATCTCTGGAGCAGGATGAAATGTGCTGGGCCTGTTTGCTGAAGATCATCTTAAGTCTACTGGCAAAACTTGCTTTCCTTTGCAAAGAACTCAGAATTGGGAGCTGGCTTGCTAGGAGTCTGGTTCTATTTTGATTCCTAACTACTTATGTCACTTTGAATTGATCATTTGCCTTCCTGAGTACTGTTCTCATCTTCATCTAAAAAAAGTTGTATCAGATGAGTTCTCAAATCCTTTCCTGTTTCAAAAGGTTCCAATTCTTTCAATAAATATCTAAATACATTTCTCATTATGTGGAAACAGTCATTTTTTCCTGTGGTTAATAATAAACTTTCTTAACTAAAGGGCTAAAAGGAAATGATTTCCTAGTCTGAGAAGACTGAAAACCTTGTGACTCAACAGAAGAGGTCAGGGTGCGCAGTGATGGGGGTGGGCCCAACAGCGCCTGTGGCTGCTGTCGAAGGTCTGCGAAGCCAACACCAGTCAGGGAGGCAAGATCAGATTTTATCCAAGAATCACTACTGCAGGACAAGGAGCTGATCTCAACTTCCACTTGTACAGACATGACTAGGAGAATGGGTGAGGGAAAAGGAGGAAGGCGGGGTGCTAAATCTTGTCAAATGCTTTGTCTGGTCTACTGAGATGACCATATGGTTCTTATCTTGTATTTTGTTAATGGGTGTATCACAGTGATTGATTTTTATACGGTGAACATCTTGGCATCCCAGGGATAAATCCCACTTGATTGTTGTGTGAGATTTTTTAAATGAGCTGTTTCACTCAGTTTGCCAGTATTTTGTTGTGGATTTTTGCATCTATGTTCATCAGGGATATTGGTCTGTAATTTTCTTTTCTTACAGTGTCTTTGTCTGGCTTTGGTATCAGGGTGATGGTGGCCCAATACTATAAAGCTTTTAGAGGAAAACATAGGCAGAACACTGACTGACATAAATGATAGTAGTAACTTTTTCAATTCATCTCCTAGGGTAATGGAAATACAACAAAAACAAATGGGACCTAATTACAAAGCTTTTGCATAGCAAAGGAAACCACAAACAAAATGAAAAGACAACCTACAAAATGGGAGAAAATGATGCAACCAACAACAGATTAATGTTCCAAAATTTACGAACAGTGTGTGCAGCCCGATATCCAAGAAACCAAACAACCCAATCAAAAAATGGGCAGAGGATCTAAACAGATGTTTCTTCAAGGAAGACATACAGAGGGCCAAGAGGCACATGAAAAGACATTCAACATCACTTTTAGAGAAATGCAAATCAAAACTACAATGAGGTATCATCTCACACCCAGTCAGAAAAGCCATCATCAAAAAATCTACAAACAGGGCCTCCCTGGTGGCTCAGTGATGAAGAATCTGCCTGCCAATGCAGGATTCATGGGTGCAAGCTCTGGTCAGGGAAGACCCCCTGTACTGTGGAGCAGCTAAGCTTGTGTGCCGCAAGTACTGAACCTGTGCTCCAGAGCCTGGGAGCCGCAACTATGCCACCGCCACCCACGTGCCGTAACTGCTGCAGACGGCATGTCCTAGAGCCTGTGCTCTGCAACAAGAGAAGCCACCACAATGAGAAGCCCACGCACTGCAGCTAGAGAGTAGCCCGCTCGCCACAACTAGAGAAAAACCTTGCACAGCAATGAAGACCAGCATAGTCATAACTAAATAAATACATAAAAAATTTCAAAAATCTACAAAGAATAAATGCTGGAGAGGGTGTGGAGAAAAGAGAATCTTTCTATACTGTTGTTCAGAATGTAAACTGGTATAGCCACTGTGGAGAACACTGATGGAGGTTCCTTAAAAAGTTAAAAATAGAACTACCATATGATCCAAAAACAGTATATTAAAAGGCAGAGACATTACGTTGCTGACGAAGGCCCGTCAAGTCAAAGCTATGGTTTTTCCAGTACTCATGTATGGACATGAGAGCTAGACCATAAAGAAAGCTGAGCACCAAAGAATTGATGGAAGTAGTATGTGACATATTATACTATGTATATAATTATTATTAAAATAAACTTGATGTAGTGTTTGAAATAAAAACCAAACATATCTGTTAGGTCTATTTGGTTTATAGTGTTGTCAAAGGGCACTGTTTCTCTATGGATTTTCCATCTGTGTGTTCTATCCAGTATTGAGAGTGGCAGTGAAGTCTCCTACATTACTGGATTGCTGTCTGTTTAGGTTGCTGGAGAAGTAATTATGGTTTTGCATTGTTGAACTTTGCTGTTTGATATTAAAATACATTCTTAAATGTGGTTATGTTATACATCATCTTAATGTGCATTTTTCACTTTATTTTTTGCTAATGACTTGCTGTTGTTTTATATTTATTTAGACTAGAAAATGATATTAGACAAAAAGCAAATTTGAGCAATTTTCTTATTCGAGCTCAAAATGGGTAGTAAAGCAGCAGGGACAACTCACAGTAATCAACATCACATCTGGCCCAGGAACTGCTAATGAATGTACAATGCAGTGGTGAGTCAAGAAGCTATGCAAAGGAGATGAGAGCCTTGAAGATGAGGAGAGCAGTGGCTGGTCATTGGAAGTTGACAATGACCAACTGAGAAAATCACTGAAGCTGATCCTCTTACAACTACACAAGAAGTCCTGAAGAACTCAATGTCGACCATTCTATAGTTGTTAGGCATTTGAAGCAAACTGGAAAAGTGAAGGGGTTCCCAGGTGGCGCTAGTTATAAAGAACCCACTTGCCAGTGCAGGAACCATAAGAGACGTGGGCTCGATCCCTGGAGAAGTGCATGGCAACCAACTTCAGTGTTCTTGCCTGGAGAATCCCGTGGAGAGACGAGCCTGGCAAGCTACAGTCCATACGCTCATAAGTGGGTGCCTCATGAGCTGACCCAAAATTTAAACAAATATTGATGTACTGAAGTGTTGTTTTCTCTTATTTTACACAGCAACCACGAACCATTTCTCAACTGGATTGTGACCTGTGGTGAAATGTGTCATTTTACATGACAACCAGTGATGACAATCTCAGGGGATAGCTGAGAAGCTTGAAAGCACTTCCTAAAGCCAACTTGCACCCAAAAAGAGTCATGATCATTGTTTGGTGGTCCACTGCCAGTCTGATCCACTGCAGCTTTCTGAGTCCCAATGAAACCATTACATCTGAGAAGTATGCTCAGCAAATGGATGAGACACACCAAACTGCAAGGCCTGCAGCCAGCACTGGTCAACGGAATGAGTCCAATTCTCCATGACAACACCCGACCACATGTCACACAACTAATGCTTCAAAAGTTGAATGAACTGGGCTATTAAGTTTTGCCTCATTTACTCTATTCACCTGATCTCTCGACAACCTGACAACCTTTTCAGGGAAAATACTTCCACAACCATCAGGAGACAGAGAATGCTTTCCAAGAGTTTGCTGAATCTTGAAGCATGGATTTTTATGCTACAGTAATAAAGAAACTTATTTCTCATTGTTAAAAATGTGTTGACTGTAATGGATCCTATTTTGATTAATACACGTTTCAGCTTAGTTATGATGATTTTAAATTCATGGTCCAAAGTCACAATGACCTTCTCACCAACCTTAATATTTCTAGTACTTTTCCTTTCACTTGTGTCACTGTTTGCTTTGTATAATAATTGAGTGTTCTATATATTTAGGTGCTCGACTAGTGTATGCATATATATTTACAATTGTTATTTCTTACTGGTAAGTTGACCCTTTTGCCTTTTATGTTTTTCCTTATCTCTTGTGACAGTCCTTAACATCTATCCTGTGTGATATAATTACAGTCATCTTTGTTCCCTTTTGGTCATCATTTGCATGGAATACCTTTTTCCATCTCTTCACTTTCAGCCTATATATGATCTTTAACCTGAAGTGAGTCTCCTACAGGAAGCATATAGTTGGATCCTGTTTTTGTATTTTTCAGCAGACCGGCTACTTTGTGTTTTTTTTATTAAGGAGTTTAATTCATTTACATTTAAAGTCATTATTAATAGGGAAGGACTTATTATTACTATCTTGTTAACTGTTTTCTATCAATCTTTTAGTTTGTTTGTCCGTCCCTCTTTTTCTCTCTTGCTATCTTCCTTCATGTTTCATTGAATTTTTTTATATTCATATGCTTGGATTTCTTTTTCATATCATCTAGAAGTATTTTTTTTGTTCACATGGAGCTTACGTGAAAGAAATTACAGCTAATGTCAGTCTATTTTAAACCTCTAACAACTATAGTTGAATAAAAAACTCTATTTCTAATTATTTCATTCCACTGCATTTATTGATGTCATAATTTCTATATTTTTACATTGTGTATTCACTGACACAGTCATTTTTAATAGTTATCTTTTAAGTTTTCTTACAACTAAAAGGGATATACCATCACCATTACAGTAACACACGTCTGCATCTGTCTATACCTTTATTAGCAAGTTTTCCACTTTCATATTGTTGTTTGCCATCCTTTCATTTCAACTTAAAGAATTCCCTTTAGCATTTTTCGTAAGGCAGGTCTAGTGGTGATGAACTATTTTAGCTTTTGTGTGTCTGTGAAAGCCTTTCTCTCTCTATCACTTCTGAAGTA
This sequence comes from Madoqua kirkii, assembly GCA_006408675.1. Taxonomy (NCBI): domain Eukaryota; kingdom Metazoa; phylum Chordata; class Mammalia; order Artiodactyla; family Bovidae; genus Madoqua; species Madoqua kirkii. The sequence goes on along the minus strand of SJYC01139788.1, from coordinate 8,756 downwards.
CAGTTTTGCAAGGCACAGCATTCTTGACTGGCGGTTTTTTCACTTAGCATTGTGAATATACAGTCACATCCCCTTCTGGACTGCAAGGTTCCTACTGAAAAGCTCACTAATGGGTTTATGGAGTTCTCCTTATATGAGACAAGTTGCTTTTATTCTTGCCAGTTTTAAAATTTGCTTTGTCTTTGGACTTTTGATGGCCTGATCATGATGTGTGCTGGTGTGTACTTCTCTAAGTTCATCTTATTTGGGAACCATGAGGATCACTGAATCTCTATGTCTATTCCCCAGATTTGGGGAGTTTTCAGCAATTATTTCTTTGTGTAAACAGTCTGCCCCTTTCTCTCTCTTTCCTTCTGAGACTCCCATAACACACACATCGGTCCATGTAATGGTATCCCACGAGTCTCTCAGGTTTTCTTCATGCTTCCACTTCTTTGTTCTCCTCTGATTAAATATTTTCCAATGATCCACCTCAAGTTTGCTGCTGATTTCCACTGCTTCATCTAATCTGCTGCAGAAACCCTCTGGCATATTTTTTCATTTCAGTTATCATACACACCAGCTACTTAATTTCTAATTTAAAAAACACTTTAAAAACATTTGAAAGTCTCACTTGGTTCATGCATTTTCTCTTTAACTCACTGAGCATCTTTGTGACTGCTATTTTGAATTCTGTCAGGTAAATTTTATATCTCCATTTCACTGGGGTCAGTTTCTGGAGAGTTATCTTATACCTCTGGGACTTATTTCCCTGTTTCTTAATTTTTCTTGACTCTCTATGTTGGTGTCTCTGCATCAGACAAAATTACCACCTCTCCAATTTTCAAGGACTAGGCTTGTAAAAAAGAAGACTCTCACTGCTCAGCCTATTTAGTGATTCTGGAAGTCGCTCCAACCATCATGCTAGTGCAAACCACCATCTTTGTTCTTAGTGACCCCAAGATGTATGTATAGAATATGCTGGGTCCTGTCAGTGCTCTACTTCAAAAGCCAGTCCTCGGGGCAGCTTTAAGGAAATCTGAGCACTGGATACATGGTCCAACTCTTTTCTACCCTCTGCTTTTAACACAGTAGCTGAAATCTGGGGCTTCCTCACCAACTCACTCTGTACTGGGCCAGGAGAAGGGGCTGTCTTGAATATGCTAGTTCAAACTGTCATCTTTTTTCTCAGCGGCCCCTGGTGTTCCATCAGCCCTTTGAGACAGGTAAGATAGAAGCCAGTGTCTTAGGCCACATCCAGAAAAAAATCAAAACATCGGACATATGATCCAGTTCTTTCCTTTTCTTCCCAGGGAGAGCTTGAAGCTGGGGTTTTTCTCCCAATTATATGGCACTTTGCCAGGGGTAGTGATTATGGCAAATCAACTTTTTTTTACCAGCTCTGATGTGGCCAGTTTCATAACACATAGGGGTACAGAAGCCTCTCAACTAGCTTCTGAATTTCTCACAAAGGGAATTGGTCAGTCTATTACTGATTTGGTATGTATGTTGAAGAAACGAGGTTCCAGAGCTTGATATTCTGCCATTCTGCTAACATCACTTTTGTTGAACATAATCTTTACATGCTGTATTTAATAACAGCCAGCGTATACAAATAACTGTCTCCCATCTTTCATTCTTAACTTTAAAAATTTCAAGAAAGTTTTTATTTAGTGTTACTTTATATTCACCTATACCGAGTGTTCTGTACAGTAATTCTTCAATGATCTGAGTTCAGAGATAACAAAGAGCAACTTAATTTTTAAACATCTTAGTTGCCAGTGTCACTCAACCAAAACAGCACAGAATAGTGCACAGTAGTTTGGCCTATTTTTGCTAAATAAATAAATAAATAAATAAATAAATAATTTTCTCCTATGAAGCATTCAATAGGATATCTAGAACATACACACACACGCAAAATCCAAAAAACTTTATAAACAGTATTAACAGTAGTACAAAGAAAGCCATAAAGGGTGGCAGCCATCTCCTGATTTCCTTTCCTGAGTATGTTTCCCTTACTTTCCTTAATTATTACTTACATCCTCCTTGCATGTTTTTGGCAAGAGTCATTATGTTCAGTTCAAGGCTTAAAATAAAGATGAGCTTCCCTTTTACAGTACTTTTGTAGTACATGCACCACTAAAAAGTCATGGGAAAATCGAATGGGAAGGGAGGGAGAAGAATCACTTTTTCCACTGGTCAGATTAAATCTAATATTAAAGCTATGTTTCCACAAGTAGGCAGGATCTCTACTCCCCAGGGCCTTTAACCTGCTTATAGTTCACTCTCCATCAAGGGTCTCTTCTCCAGAATAAGACTGGTTCACTGAGTAATTACTCCAGTGGGTCTGTGGATTAAAAATAGTAATAGCAATAAATAATTTAAGTACAAGAGCTTGTGTGAGAGAGATTTCCATGTGCTTCTCTCTGAGTTAGCACAATGGCTTCCAAGTCTACACAGGAAACCTAAGGCCTACAGAGTTCCTATAATTACTACTGAAGGGACTAGGTGCGGGCTCATCCCTCAAACGAGCACTTATACAAGCTGGCAAGGGAAAACATTTTCTTACAATGAACAAGAAACTCTTTGCAAATACCAAATTGTGACTCCTTTTATTTTGGTTTTATTAAGTCTGGCTTTTCCCCTATTAATGAGTGGGTCTCACCTATAAGACAGTCATTTCCTATATATCAGATATCAGTAAATTACTTTTCATTTATAAAACTATGGTGGCAACATCATATTTTTAGCTGAGAATGTAAAGATTCATGTTGCTTTTTAAAGTTTCCTTTATAAACCACTTTTGATCTTATAGTACAAGACACAGAGACACTTGAGAATAAACACCCATCTCCTGGACACAAACACGTCCTCCTTTAAAGCCACAGTCAATCCAAACCCCAGACAAATCATTTACTTTAATCTGACAAGAACCTTCTTCAAAGTAAAGAGGTGGTTGTGACAGATAATAGCACTGTGGTTATGGAAGGAAATCCACATTTTGAAGAGATTTATTTTGAAGTAAGTATGGGTAAAGGACATGTGATCTGGGATCTGCCTTAAATACAGCACAGGAAAAAAAAATAAAGGGATAAAATTAGCTAATGTGATAAATATATGCTCTTTATTCTTATTTTTGATGTTACTGAATTTTTATAATCAGTTTTAAAAATTATCAAATTAAAAAACCTTATAGAATCATTTATTACTTGGAATACTTTGAAGGAGTTAGCAAATCTATTCGACTTGTACGCTGGTACTTCATAACCTTACATTTCAAATTAAATGAATAGTTATTTTTTTCCGCTGACTAATGCATTAAAGCTTTAAGCACATGTTAGTATCATAATAGTTCCTTCTTCATCAATTAATATTTCTGAAAAGATGGTATATATCGATGATTTAAATATTTTGGTTTTAAAATGATTAGAATTAAATAAACTAATCCTGCAGTGAAATACCCCCTTGAATAATCCTGCTGTATCACTCAAGTCCTGACTGTAGTCCAAACAAGCAATAAAGGTCATATTAGTATTTCTTACAAATTCTGTACAGAAAAACCAGCTTTCACTTCATAGATGTCACAGAGGCACAAAGGGTACGTTTAGTAATTTTTCATGTTGTTGTCTGCACCATGGTGCTGTCTGCATTTAAAGTTGTTGTAAAAACTCTGGTGGCTCACAGATCACATCAGCAGGGATCAGGAGGGACCTCATTTTGTGAAAAACTTACTTTCAGCTGCTAAGAGGAAGTGGGATCTATCTACAATTTGTATTCAGAAGCAAAAAGAAGAAATCTCTTTTCCTAGATTAAAAACAACAAAAGCGACAAAACTTCAGGATGGAGGCCAGAGGCAAAGATTTCACCCCTCTCAGATCTACATGTGCTAAGACCTGAAAAATGCTAAGTCTTCTCTTGGGGCTGTTTAGGATGTACCAACCCCACAACGAGGGCTTCAAGTTTATTTGAAATCATGGCTTAAAGTGTCTAAAGAAAATACTAGGTCTGTTAAAGTATTTAAGACCTCCTTTAAAAAACTTTTAATATATAAACAAACATTACTCATGGAAATCTAAAGTCAAATATGTATTAGGTGAAGAATTCTCACTTCACACCAAACTACCTTCTAAACAAGGGCAATTTCTACAGAATATTCTTTTAAATAGGAAAAGATTCTCTTATATGGAAATTTAAAGTATAATAATAAAACTCAGTTTACCTACATTTTAAAATCTAGTATATAAAGTGAGTATTCCTGTATTAGGACTATTTGTACCAACCCCACAACGAGGGCTTCAAGTTTATTTGAAATCATGGCTTAAAGTGTCTAAAGAAAATACTAGGTCTGTTAAAGTATTTAAGACCTCCTTTAAAAAACTTTTAATATATAAACAAACATTACTCATGGAAATCTAAAGTCAAATATGTATTAGGTGAAGAATTCTCACTTCACACCAAACTACCTTCTAAACAAGGGCAATTTCTACAGAATATTCTTTTAAATAGGAAAAGATTCTCTTATATGGAAATTTAAAGTATAATAATAAAACTCAGTTTACCTACATTTTAAAATCTAGTATATAAAGTGAAGTATTCCTGTATTAGGACTATTAACATCAGTAGCAAACACTTTAATATTCCAGTTATATGATAAATATTTTTTTCTTAATAGAACATGGGGAGATCGTCTACACCTGTGGCTGATTCATGTCAATGTATGGCAGAACCAATACAGTACTGTGAAATGGAATAAGCATTAAACAACAACAACAAAAAAGAACATTCCAAAGGAGAAACTAGTGGCTATTTTTTATAATTGAAGGTCAAGCATAATACTGAAAGAATAGGTTCCACTTGTAAGATTGTGTCTGTAAATCCTTTGAAGCAGAAAATTTGTTTTCATAACTCTACTTTTCTCCCGTCTATTGTAAAGGATTGTTCTCCTGTTTTCTAAGTTCATGAGCATCACTGGATAACCTCAGCTGAATAATTTAATCATAGTTTGTATCTGTCATCGCCTGGATAAACTCTACAAAGTAATTATTAGTACTTCCAAATTTTATGAAAAGCAAGTACTTGCCTTCATGATTTTTTAAAAATGCTGACTTGTGTCCTCACTGAAGGCAATGAGCCTTAAGAGTTTCCCTCCTGCGTCTACAGACTTCCTAAAATGTAATTCTAGGATGTTCATCATGAGTTTTTATTGGGAGCGATGTCACCAAGATGGTGAACTGTTGTTCCTGACTTCACTTCTCCACACAAGAAGAGTAAATATTAATGCACCATACAATGAGTATCCTAGTGAGGCCATGCACCTCCGGTACCATGGAGACCAAGGTCTGCAACATAGTAACTGTGGAGCATCATTCACTTACAAGTCCCGTTTAACAGTTAAAAAAATAAATAGGGGTCTTAGGCACACTGGGGAAAGAGGAGAACTCCAGATTAACTCTGAAAAGTTTGTTGGCACAGGATTAAAAGAGCTCTCATTACTGTAAAGAAGAGATCAAAGAGCTAGAAATAGAGGGGCCAGATACGACACAGGAAGAAAAGAGGTAAAGAATCTGAGGGCGGGTGATCTGTGAAGATACCATCAGTCCTATCCCCCTGCCCTCAGGCAGTACCACAGGGACACATGCCAGGCAATGGGAACACTGAATCTTCTGAAAATCCTGACACCACGGTTCTGGGGCACAATGATAAAGAATCCTCCTGCCAATTCAGGAGACACAAGAGATGTGGGTTCAATCTGTGGGTCAGGAAGATCCCTTGGAGAAGGAAATGGCAACCCACTCCGGTATTCTTGCCTGGGAAATCCCACGGACAGTGGGCTGCAGTCCCCGGGGTCGCAGAGTCAGATGCAACTGAGCACACAAACACACACAATCTTGCAAAGAGCTTTTTCAAAGGAACCACACGGATTTTCTTGGTAGAGTATCCTAGCAGCTAATACCTGTCACTGAGCTGAATTTTCTATATCGTGGATCAGGATTAAACCAACAATGATCACATTTAGGAATTATTTTTGGATTTGAGAAAGCGGAAGAATTCAGTTATTAGGATCCTCATCCAAACTGCTTTCTAACCGCAGAACCTAAAAAAACCAATCAACCAGCCTTAACTAATGAAAGATTCCACACAAGTATCAATAGATTTGAAAAAAACAAATAAATAGACTTTGTGTAAAAGAGTTATGAAAAATGAATGCTGGGTCCCCCCCGCCAGTGCAGGTTCTGTGGGGTAAATCAAGAATTCCTCTCCTGTCTGCGTGGTACCCGAGGACTGGAGGAGACAACAGAGAGTCCTCAGGTGAGGCCAGGGCTGGACCATCCCCAGGTGCTGAGGCAGGGGGAGCTGACTGGACAGAAGAGGGGCAAGGGCAGAAGGAAGAGCTTGTGTGAAGGTAGAAAAGCAATGTGAGCTCAGGAAACTAGTCCACTAGGGCAAGTGTGAAGGAGGGAGCTGGGCAGAGAGAAGCCTGGAAATGCATGAGGGCTTGCAAATGGATTATTACTATGGACTATTAATATTATGGACTATTAATAACTATGCATTTTCCCCAAAACCCACTCAGTTGTGTGTAACTAGTGTGAAACTCTCACAGAGGACTGGAGAGAGTAAGTCAGCAGACAGAGAAGTCAATGCTTAAGAGAGTGGACAGCAGACAGGTACATGGTAAGCAACAGAACAAGCCAGAGCCAACTGAACCCCAAACTTGCAGGGGAAAGCACAGGAGAAAGCTGATTCCACCTCATCTTCCCAAAGTGGACTGGCTGACGTCTTGAAAAGGAACGGCTAGCCCGCCGCATCTCCTCCCCTCCCAGGCAGACGAGTGCGCATCTTACTTTCAGAAGGGGCAGAACAGAAGGCGCAGACACAGCTCAAGGGTTTACACTGAAAAACCCACAACTCAATGATAAAACTGAGCCCAGTTCAGCCACCAGGTAAGGCCTACGGGCAGCCAATCTCCAACACTGCCATGGTAGAGCAGATAGTGCAAGACTCTAAAGTCCAGATGGGTCTTCCAAGCAGAAGGACAGGTCCACTCACTACCCCACCCCCCAGCCTTTGCTTTTTAGTATCCACATTACAAATATGAGTGGACAACCAATGATCACCACACATTTGAGAAAAGCACCTAATATGAAAAAGAGAAGCCAAAACCAAACCAGAAAGAACCTGGAAAAGAAAGACAATGAAGAATGCAGAAGAATACTTCAAAAACTCAACATCCTCACATTGTTTTGTCCTCCATAAGAATTATATATATATATATATATATATTAAAAGGAACAGATCATAATCTAATCAGAAAGCAAAAATAGAGCTCCAAAAAGTTAAAAATGTGATAGCATTAATTTTTTCAAAGTCAAAGAAAACTTGGAGGATATAGCTCAGCACATCACCTAGAAAATTACATTAGGCAAAGAAAAGAAACTGGGAGAGAAAAGAATTAAAATCAAATCATCAATTTAAAAGGACACCTGAATAACAAGATTTCCTGAAACTGAAAAGAAAATATCACATAGCTATGACAAGTCCTTGGAGGCAAAGGATGAGGTGGAGAGTGACCACCATTTCCAGCCAAACTGGTGAGAGAGAAAAAGCACATCTTGAAATTCACAACACTCCGAAAACGTGTTTCACCAAAATGAAGGGACAAACCACAGAAATACGGGTGCTGGTGCTAGATAAACAGGAGATGAGAGGGAAGGGGCTCAGGCTCCAGGTGTGCCACAGGCCAAGAGCAACTGGTCCAGGTGGAGGGCCCAGGAAAAAAGCCCCGCTTGGGGTAGTGAAACACTTCAGAGGAGCCTTTCAAGTGCTTGGAGAGCGGAAGGATTAATTCGCGATTGGTACACAGACAACCAAGCAAGTAAGTTAAGCAACTTTACTAATTCTGGAAAAAGCAAACGACTGCATGAGGAGGCAATGCTACCCTGACCCTGTGAGTGAGTCATGTGTGCCCTCAGCAGGAACACTGAGCACGCTGGGTGGACGGGATGGGGTGGGGGTGTGGGTGGCCATGGAACAGGGGGAGAGCCAAGTCTTCATCTCCCAGGTAGGAAGTCAGTGGAAAACACTCGAATCCAAAAAACATCAAGATCTGGCAAATAAGCCCATCATTCAGAAATCTGGAGGGAAACAAGCAAAAGCCGTGGCCACGGGAGCAGGAACTTGGGAGTGGGAGGGATGGCACCAGCAACTGAAAGGTAGCTTGTGTTTTGTGTTTTTAAAAAATATTCATTATAAACCTAGCACTACTATTTGACTTTTAAGAAATACAGCTCTTTAATAAAAGTTAGTAAAAACAAACAGGAAAGAAAGCTAGAGAGGAGCCAGAGTCACATGGCACCACCTCTAAATTCACGGGGGTGGAGCTGCCCTGGGCTCCACCCGGTGTCCTCTGCCTCTTCCCCGATGAGCCCCTGCCTTCCTCTGCCCAAGGAAGGCAGCCACACCCAACTCCAGGAGGAACATACAGGTGTGCAAGCCACTGCTGCGGCCAATGGGAACCTTCGAGTAACTTCAAAGAACTGAACAGCTACTCATTCCCTCATGGGACATGAACCAAGAAAAAGGCAGCCTGGCTGGCAGAAGCAGCCACTGGACACAACAGAAGACACCAGCCTGGGGACAAAGTTGTAGACAAGGAGAGTTGGGAAGAATTTGGGAACCCCCAAATCCACCAGCCCTACTCCAGAATTTAGGCACGTGGAGCCTTAACTATTTTCACTGATGTCAGCCTGAGAATAATCATCTGTAACTTTTCA
>SJYC01139787.1:0-24647 GCA_006408675.1 Madoqua kirkii | reverse complement strand
GAGTGAACTCTGGGAGCTGGTGATGCACAGGGAGGCCTCGCGTGCTGCGATTCATGGGGTCACAGAGAGTCAGACACGACTGAGTGACTGAACTGAACTGTTCAATACAAGTAAATAATTCCTGGCAATAAAGTATTCAGGAGGTGGACTCAATAGGACTAAGTAACTAAGCAGAGGGTGCAGACAAAGGAAGAAGGAAAGTTGAGCACAAGTCCTGCCTGGTTGTGGAGATGATCAGCAACAGAGGCGCAGGGGGGGTGTGGAGACTGACTCAGAGCACGGACAACATGGGATTCTGGCGGCGGGGGGGGGGCGGTCTGTGGGCAGCCCGAGCTTGGTACAAAGGACGAGAGGGAGACGGGAGCACAGCACAGAGCTGGGAAGCTAGAGATGCACATGAGGCAGCAGAAGAAATTACCCCGAGGACAAGAGAAAAGGTGGAGAAGGCTGAGGCTGAAGTCTAGCAAGAGCAGAGGAGTGCAGGAGCCCAGGGTGGCTGCTGGGAGACGACCTTCAGCCAACAGAGGAGCCCGGGGAGACAATGTTCCAAGACCCCAGTGCCTGGGGGCAGGCAGCTTGAGAAGAAATCAGGAGGAGCTGGCAGGATAGGCCAGCAGGCCAGGACTGGGTCCAGTGGGAAGGGCAAGTGGCTCGGGGAGGGAAACTGCAAATGCCAGGACGGAACAAGCCCTGCTTGATCAGGGGCTGAATTGACTGTGGAAACACGTGTTGCTAACTCACCTCACCAGCACACGGCTTTGACACTTGCGGTCCCTTAAAAGAAGCCAAACACGGTTGGCGCACACATACTATCACATACCTCTCGAGGGAGCTGTGACAAAGAAGGGGCAACTGGGACAAGAATGGGACAAGGCCACCAGCCTGAGAAGTCCTCTGCAGAACCCTGGTCCTTGCCCCAGAGGACTGGTTCTGCAAGCTGCTTTCTTGCAGTTCTCCCAGGAATGGTGGAAACCAGGGAGAGTTTTCTTCTGGTGCTTTTCTGCTCAGAACTGTGACCACAAAATTCTTTCTTCATTTAATCTAAATTTGTCAGCTCCAAGTCTGAGGCTCTTTCTTCCGTCCTGCTCTTGTGGGCACAGATCCTCGGTGTCCTCTGAGGAGAGCGGCGTTCACCTCGAGACATGCCTATATTTCCTAATGGAGACACACCTCAAGTTCTCCAGGGCCAGCTGAAAGGCTCTGACAGTGAGCAACACTCAGCCAAGGCTCAGTAAGAGTTGGCCGCATATCTGTAAACATTTATGTTTGAAGAGCCACAGTGTCCACTTACCCAGACCACCCTGCCAAAAAACTAAAAAAAAAAAAAAATATATATATATATATATATACACACACATATATATGACAAATAGGAAAGTAGCTAGATCTCAAAATCACTTGTTTGTAAAACAGTGCTGCTTGTATTTTAAAGAGTTAACAGGAAGCAGCCTAGAATCCCATCACAATCAGAACTGTCTCAAGATGAGAGAGTAACAATGACATACATACCCGACCACGTGTAAAACAGAGAGCTAGTGGGAAGCGGCTGCACACAGCACAGGGGGCTCCGCCTGGTGCTCTGTGAGGACACAGAGGGTGGAATGGGCTGGAGGGAGGTCAGCAGGGAGGGGATATATATATATACTTGCAGTTGATTCCCACTGTTGTCCAGCAGAAACCAACATTGCAAAGCAATTATACTGTGATAAAAACATAAATTAAAAAAGAAAGATGTGGCAGGAGGGGGCATCCTGGAGGCTGTTTACATCAAAGACAGAAGGTTATTAACTACTTTACAAACACTACACTGTCTTCATACTCTTTTTCTATAAATAATTTTGAAACCAAGCAAGAGATATGAAAGAATGACCGAGACAGAAGGAGGAATGTTTCAGTTCAAACATGACCCACAGAGCATCCATTCATGTCTTCTCTGTGTTAAATTCTTCCAAGGTCAGCAATATTTTTGAAAGGCAATGGAGCATTTTGCTCAAATGAAACTTCATCCATTAGCTCTAAATACAGACCCACAAAAACAGTCATCTAGACTGAGGCGTGGGCCAGGAGCCCAACCACCTGCAAAGCTGCCCTGAGGTCCTGCTGACCGGCCGAGGGAACCAAGTCCATGGCCTCAGCCAGGCTTCGAAGCTGCAGCCCATCTCCACTCCATCCTGCCCACGCTGTCCGCTACCTTGGCAACCACGCTGGACGCAGCACAGGACGCCTGTGGGCCAGCTTCCTGGAGCAGCCCAAGGCCCTCAAAGGCAAGTAGGCATCTCACCCACTGTGTCCCCCCACATTTCCAGGCCCCATGCCTGTCACACTCCAGGTGTGCAGCCTGCTGGGGTCAATGGTTGGCACAGCTCACGGGGGACTGAGACAGGAGCCTCACGGTTCCATCACCCTAGGCAAGAGAAGAATGTGAAGCCGTGACTTCCTCTGACATAGTCTGAAGTGCCTACACATGTGTTCCTTAACTGGTCATTACAAAAGCCCTGGGAATTAGGCAGGAAATAATTCACACCCCTCGTCACAGAGGAGGAAACTGAAGCAGGGAGAAGTTAGGTGCCTGTGTGCAAGGTCACTCACTGGGCCGTGGGCCTAGCCTCTGAGCCGACAGCAGGGACAGTAGAAGCCTGCAGAAGTAAACTGACGCCATAAAGAAACCCAAGCACTCCACACAGAAGCACACGTACGCTACTGGGCAGTTCAGACGCCTCTAGAATGCTCACAGCACAAATGCTGAGAAGATGAAAAAAAACTGAACAGTTTTACTTGAAAAAACTGTAAATATGAAATACACAGTGACTACAGGCAGACAATTCATTGAAAAAAAAGTTCCCCCCAAATTTATGGTTTCATATTATACTTTACCAAAATTAAACTGAAATCTTGAGTGTGAAATGTCCTGGCATTTAATGGATTCTGCTGTACTTGGAAAACACAAGTTTTAATATTTACAAAGGTTTTACTTAAAAAAATAAGTAAATAATCAATAGATAATTTTATTAGATTATATATTGTTTTATCATGAATATAAAATAGGCTCGTTAAAGGAAATTTTGAAATCAGATTTTAAAAATGACCCCAGAGGCTTGTCAGCATAAAGTAACCACCTCCTTGTGACATTTTGATTAATTTCCTTCCAGTTCTTTTTACAAGATGGGTAGTTTCCTTTGGTTGTTTTCTGATGTGGTACTCATACCACACATACCATTCTGTACCCTGGCTTTTTTCTTAACATTATATCACAAGAGCCCTTTTAGATTATACATCACTTTTATAACCACAACCTCTAACTTACTGAACTCCAGTATGATCCTTTAAGTGGTCATACCATGGTATGACCATGGTATTAACCATTTTTACACTGCAGACTGCTGGCAAACTTTTACTATTATAAATGCTTTAATGACTACAACTTTTATTTTCTTCCCATTTTGTTTTAGATAAATTCCTTAAGCATATTACTAGATCAAAACAGATGATAATTTTTAAGACTCACTTAAAAATTGTATTAAATTTTTGCTTCCTCAAAGATCTAACGCATATTATTACCAGCAATGAATGAGAATATTTATTTGATTAAGCTCTTATGAATGATCAATAAAATCATCTATATCACTTTTTCTGTAAATAAGTGAAAATATACCCTCATCATATAATTTTGCTTTTTTCCCCCAGAATACATACATGGTGGGAACACCATGACAAGCTGAACTTCTTTTGTAAATAACTTATGTCCATTATCCATTTATTAATTGGTTCTTTCTGTAGACTTTAAAATACATTTGTATGAGTATTTTGTATAATTAAATTATTAACTCTGTTTACAATACTGACGGGGCATATTATTTCCTCAATCTACAGTTCACACAAAATTTTTGTGTCGGTTGTTACTTGGGCAAGCTCAGTGCTCTTTTCCTTTGTGACTCTTTACGAGCCTTTTGAGTTGGCTCCTTCCCACCCCCACCCTCTCCCTGTGTTAATACTTAATGCCTTTCCCCCTCAGCTCACATGTTTTGAACATGACACATCACGGGCAAGAGGTGTTACCTGCTGGTCATCAGGCGTCCATATGCCACAGGTGATCTGACTTTCCAAGTTGATCTCAGATGACCAGTGTCTTTGTCCACTAACAGAACCAACCAGGACAAACCCATCTCGATATGAAATAAGTGCTTGCGTCCCATCGTGGCTCCATGTGAAATCGCTCACCTTTGGGACACACAGACAAAAGGAGTCAGCTTGTAATCTGAAAGGCAAAGCACTTTCAACAAAGACTATTTGTAGTCATTACCTGAGCCTTTGGCTAAAATCAAGATGGCCTTAAACAGACATTATACTATATCGTATGTATTTTAACAGTAATATATAAAAGACACTGTTCGGAAAGCATACGCCAGTGCATGCTAAGGGCTTCACACACACGTTACTTCATCAGGCCCATGATAATATCTCCCACAGAGGACAATTAACTCCTCCCTGGTCCTACAGAGTGGTCAGTGGCAGAGCCAAGATTGTCCCAGGGCTGTGCCCCAGCATCCTTGCTTTTAAACACTGTTTGGTCTACGGCCTCCCCCTTATACTAACAGATTCTCCATCAGTGTCTCTTGGTCACTTTCAGTTTCTGATCATATGTTTCTCAGTCTTGCTAACAATATTCTCACAATCAAAATGAGAAATAATCTAACCAGAAAACATTACTTATACTTGTGTGTTGAGTTCTATCAAATGCATTTATTCAAATGACCACGTGTTTTTTTCTCTTAATCTATTACTGCAGTAAATTACTTCTCAGGTTTATGCCACCCTTGCATAGCTGCAAAAAGCCCAATCTGGAGGTAAAGTATTGCCCTTTGAAGTTGAAGTTGATTTGCTTATGTGTTTGGAATTTCTAAATCTACATGTACATACAGGAGTGAGTCAAACGCATGATTTTTTTAATGTCTTTGTTTGAATTTATTAGGGTTATGCTGACCTCTCAGTATGAGTTGGACGGTAGCCCCTTTTCTTCCATGGCTGGGAAGAATTTGTATATACCGGCCTGACCTGTTGCCTCAAAGGCTGGTGGAACATGCCTGTGAAATCATCTGGCTCTGCACTTTTCTATGGGAAGATTTTTAACCATTGCTTCACTCTTTAATAGTGTTAGCACCAGTCAAGCTTTCAAGCTTTTTATTTCTTCTTCAGTCAATTCTATTACAAAATGTTTTCAGGAATTTGTCTAGTTCATGTAAGTTTTCAAAACTCTTGGCAAGTAGTTGTTGATAGTACCCACTATTCTTTTAAATACAAACTTTAGTGAGGTATAATTTATATGTAATAAAGTTCCCTTTGGCAGTCAATTCCCTACCCTCACCCTTGGTCTGAGGCAACTAATGATCTAATTTCTGTCGCTAGCTGTTTAGTCTAGGAATTTTTCATGAACAGAAGCACACAGCAGGCTCGCGTTTGTTTATGACTGGTTTTACTGAGAGTAACTCTGAGAGTATCTGAACTCTTTTGTGCACCAGCAGCTCATTCCTTTTTATAGACAGCAATATTCTATTGCATAAATGTGCCACAACTTATTCATTTCTCCAAATTGCTGGGTATTTGGGTTGTTTCCAGCATTTGGTTATTATAAAACTGCTGTGAAGATTCATGTGCAAGACTTTTTCTAGACATATGGTTTCATTTTTTCTTGAGTAAATATCTAGGAACGGAATTAATTGCTGGGTCAAACGTAAGTGTATGTCTAAATGCATAAGAGATTACCAAACCTTTTCAGAGTGGATAAACCATTTTACACTCCCATTAGCAGTGTGCACGAGTAGGTCCACACCTCACCAGCACTTGATGTTGCTAGTCTTTTATTTTAGCTATTCTAGGTGTGCAGTGGTAGGACACTGTTTTTAATTTTAATTCCTGAATGACTAACATGCTGAGCGTCATTTCATATGCTTCTTGATTATTTGCACCTACCTGTTCACATTCCCTGCCATATATATTCATATATCCATTCATGTTTACCTATTCATTATAACTATATACATACATATGTAAATACACACACATACATACATTCACACACGTATACATGAGTCTTTTACCTTACTTTGATGTAAAAATTCTAGATACAATCCTCTATCAAAATATGTGCTTCAAGTAATTTCTCCCATTCTGTACCTTGCCTTTTCATTCTCTTAACAATCTCTTTCAAAAAGTAAAAGTTTTAATTTTGATGAAGTCCAATGTCAAGCTTTCTCTCTTATGTTGCAGGTTTTTTGTATCCAATCCAAGAAACCTTTATGTAACCCAACACTGCAAACCCAAGCTTTCCAGAAGTCTTATTTAGTCGGTAAGTTGTCTGACTCTGCAACCTCAAGGACTGAAGCATGTCAGGCTCTCTGTCCTTTATCTTCCGGAGTTTGCTCAAATTCATGTCCATTGAGTCAGTGATGCTATCTACAATTTCATTCTCTGCCACCCTCTTCTCCTTTTGCCTTCAGTCTTTCCCAGCATCAGAGTCTTTTCAAAGGAGTCAGCTCTTCATATCAGGTGGCCAAAGTACTGGAGCTTCAGCATCAGTCCTTCCAATGAATGTTCAGGGTTTATTTCCTTTCGGATTGACTGGTTTGATCACCTTGTTGTCCAAGGGACACTGGAGAGTCTTCTCTAGCACCACAGTTCAAAAGCATCATTCTGCAGTGCTCAGGCTTCTTTATGGTCCAACTCTCATGTCCATGACTACTGGAAAAACCACAGCTTAGACTATATGGACCTTTGTCAGCAAACTGATGTCTCTGCTTTTTAATATGCTGTCTAGGTTTGTCATAGCTTTCCTCCCAAGGAGAAAGTGACTTGTAATTTCATGGCTGTAGTCACTGTGCACAGTGATTTTGGAGCCCAAGAAAATAAAATCTGTCACTGCTTCCACTTATTCTCCTTTTATTTGCCATGAAGTGATGGGACTGGATTCCGAGATTTTAGTTTTTTCAATGTTGAGCTTTAAGCCAGCTTTTCACTCTCCTCTTTCATTCTCATCAAGAGGCTCTTTAGTTTCTCTTCACTCTCTGCATTAGGGTGGTATCACTTGCATACCTGAGGCTGCTAATACTTTTCCTGGCAATCTTGATTCCGGTTTGAGATTCATCCAGTCCAGCATTTCGCATTATGTACTCTGCACAGAAGTTAAGGGTGACAATATACAGCCTTGTCTTACTCTGTTCCCAATTCTAAACCAGTCATTTGTCCGAAGTTTGGTTCTAATTGTTGCTTCTTGATATGCATACAGATTTCTCAGGAGACAGGTAAAGTGGTCTGGTATTCCAGAAGCGTATGCTTTTACATTTATGTCTATGTTTCATTTAGAAGTTAATTTCTGCACAGGGTATATGGTAAGAAACAAGGTTCTACTTTTCAAATTTTCAGTACAGATATTCAGTTTTTCTGCACCATTTGTCAAAAAGACTATTCCTAGTATGTCAACTAGACTTACTGTGGTGATCATTTCCCAATAGATACAAATACTAAATCATTATGTTGTACATCTGAAATCAATATAATGTTATATGCTATCATACTTCAACTTAAAAAAAGACTTCTTCCCCTTACTGAATTACCTACGCATCTTTTATTTACCTTTGATTATCTTATAATCTCTACCTTATCTATAGTTATGTTCAACTTTTCATTCATAAAATTATTTTAGGTTTTATCTTTCTTCTCTTACTCAAGTCTTGCCAGCAATTTATCAGTTTCATTGATTTGTTTCCAAAGAACAAATTTTGGGGGACTGAACCTGGGCCCAGGCAGTAAAAGCACTGAGTTCTAACCACTGGACCACCAAGGAATTCCCAGCAATTTCTTAAGTTTATGTTTTTGTTATTAACTTCTAACCCATTCAGAAATTATGGTCCGTAATCATGACACCTACCAATCAAAATCTGTTTTTGTTTTATTAACATCCTAAAATCCAAGGTGGCAAACTATGGCCAGCGGGCCAAATCTGCCCTGCCACCTATTTTTGAACAGTCCAAAAACTATAGCTTTAAAGGGTCAGGGAAAAAAATTAAGAGAAGAATATTTTGTTATATGCAAAATTATATAAGATTCAAATTTTAGCATCTATAAACAAGCTTTTAATTTTATCAACAGAAACTTTTCTAGTTTCCTTTCTTGTTATACAGTACTTACATAATATCCTAAAGTGTGATTCCTAGTCCACAAAGCTTAAAATATGTACTATCTGCACCTTCAAAGAAAAAAAATCTGTGAAACCTTAGAACATGATCAATTTTTGTAAACATTCAAACGATCCTTGGTTCTCTAATTGGTGAATTCAGAAACTACAAATATCCATTAGGTCAAGCTTGTTAACTGTGTTGCTCAGATCTTCTAAATCTTTGCTGATTCCTTTTGTTGTTGAAACAAAAATTAAGAGAAGAATATTTTGTTATATGCAAAATTATATAAGATTCAAATTTTAGCATCTATAAACAAGCTTTTAATTTTATCAACAGAAACTTTTCTAGTTTCCTTTCTTGTTATACAGTACTTACATAATATCCTAAAGTGTGATTCCTAGTCCACAAAGCTTAAAATATGTACTATCTGCACCTTCAAAGAAAAAAAATCTGTGAAACCTTAGAACATGATCAATTTTTGTAAACATTCAAACGATCCTTGGTTCTCTAATTGGTGAATTCAGAAACTACAAATATCCATTAGGTCAAGCTTGTTAACTGTGTTGCTCAGATCTTCTAAATCTTTGCTGATTCCTTTTGTTGTTGAAACCTCTCAGTATATCAACGAATTTATCAATCTTTACTTTCAGTTCTATCAATTTCCTTCATGTATTTTGATATTATTATTAATAAGTACATATATATTTAAAATATCATCTTAGTAAACTACACCTTTTATCATTATGTGGTAGCACTCTACAAACTAAACATTATTTTCAAGTCTATCTTACCTGAAAGTAATATTTGCTACCCCAGATTTTTTTTTTTCTGGATATCTGCTCAATATTTTTTCATCCTTTTAAACCTGTACACCTCAAGTTTCAGGTATGACTCTTAATAAAACACATGGCTATGTTTTTAAAAATGCAATCAGTCAAGCATCATCTTGATTGGTGAAGTCAGTCCATTTACATTTATTCTAATTAGTGGTATTTTGATCCTGTCTATCACTGGAATTTACTTTTTCAGTTTGTGTGTGTTAGTCGCTCAGTCGTGTCTAACTCTTTGTGACCCCATGGACTGTAGGCCACCAGGCTTCTCTGTTCATGAGATTCTCCAGGCAAGAATACTGGAGTGGGTTGCCATCTCCTTCTCCAGGGGATCTTCCTGACCCAGAGATCAAACCATGTCTCCTGCACTGCAGGCAGATTCTTTACCATCTGAGCTACCAGGGAAGCAGTCTGTATTTTATATCTTTTCTAATCTAAAAAGAAGTTGGTATCTATGAATTTCCCTGTTGCTTATACTTGGAAATGTTCACCTCCTTTAAAATTTGTAGCACTACTGGATTTATCACATTGCAGATAATAAAATAAATAAAAAAACACAAAATAGGACATGAGCTTTTTGCTGTTTTCCCAGATAGGGTTACAGGTTGTCAGTGACCAGCATGTTTCCATCACAGCCATGGCAGAACTGTGTGAGATGACTTCTTGACGCTCATCTGAAGTTACTGAAAAAATGCTGTTTGCAGAGGAAAACTTGGAATTTTGGTTTCTCCGTCCTTATGTTCCAACCAATTAAATTATTTAGTTTTTCTTAAGGACCAAAAAGATTCTTGACAGACAACACATTAATTCTGCAATAAAACTTAGAAGTCCTTTTATTTTGCAATGATAACACTACTTATTTACATGCGGTTTAACTCATTTATCTTTGTATAAAAGGAGCAACTGCTTACTAGAGGCTAAAACGTATAGCCAGTGATAAGTCGCTTCTCTGAGATACCAGCAATCTTACAATCACAAAAAATTGGTAATGTAGGATGTTTACAGAAACTAATTGGGAGTATTAAATTAGGTCAGCACAGAGTGATAAGACTATATCAAAACTGGAAAAACAAAACCAGAGGAAAGGAGTCTCCCATGCCATAATGGAAACAAGCAGAAAGCCCTTCTTTGTCAGTCTTTCTGATGCAGAGGCTGCCCGCATTCCTGTCCGGATGAGAGCAAGCAGCCTGATGGCCCCTGCCCAAGGCAGCCTTTCCTCAGTCGGCCCGAGACCTGTGCCTGGCGCAGCCAGCCTGTGACTAATACTATAACATAATGCAGGCACGCCTCCAGACTCATTTCTGAAATAAAGGACTTACAATCATTTCCTGCAAAAAGGAGTGATAATGCTTCACTTGGCTTCTGCCAAATGTTTGGTTACTTCGTGACAATGAAAGGCACGCTATATAACAAAGATCACCTGTCACTTCTTCTCCAGAGTCTCAGGGCTCTCTGGGCAGACTTCAAGGACGCGCCTCCTCCCCCCAGACACTGCTGCCAGCACACAGCCCCTCCGCTCCCTCCACCAGTGAGTCATTGTCATCGGAGCGTGACGCTTCGCAGACAAGACGTGGCCGCAACAGAATTAAAAGCAACGGAAACTCCCCAAAACGCAAGCACCTAACCATACTTGCTCAGTGGGTTCTGAGGTGTGCAGAATCAGAAGGCCCAAGAGCAAAACTATATAAAAATCTGGGTCGGATCACAAGATACAGTGGGTACTTTGGATCAACCTGAAGGGTGCAGGCTTTTGTGAGATTCTAGGTGCTTCCAGATGTTCTCTGGTCCACGGAAGCCTATTCACCTCCAGCTCTGAAGTCATCCTCTCTCATTTCTAAAACAATTTTCTGTAGCGAACTCTCAATGAAAAGAAAAGCCGAGGGATGATGTGGGGGCAGAGACCACACAGCTACCACCAGAGAAGGCAGAAGCCTCACTCCTCGTCACCAGGACGCAGTTCGGCAGCACCCTGGGGCTGATGGTGGTGAAGCCCGTGCTCTACGGACATACCACGAACACATGCATTTCTGCTAAAGAGAAAACAGTTTATCGTCTGGGAACAAGACAGAGGTTTGGAGTCAACCCTGGGTTCAAAAACTTCCCTGGGTGAGTTACTTGGCCTCCGTGGCCTGAGTCCTTTCCTCCATTAACTCAGAGTAACATCTGCCCAGCAGGGTTCCTGCGGAGACTGAGAGAAGGCCAGTACCAAGTGGTACCCTGAGGTCCCCCTTGCTGCCCTTCTCCAAGCAGTGCTTGGAAGACCTCATGTCAGCCAAGGTCTGAAAGACAGGCCTCACTCGATTGCTGGGCCCCTCTAGGGAAAGAGTTCACACTTCAATGGATGGGAGAACAACAGCACTCTAGAGACCTTCATGGGCAAGTTCAGGGAAATCTGCACTGGACAGAAAGCCGTGAACAGTCGCTGCCTCAAGGCCTGAAGCTGGCCTCTGGTGATGATGACCTCCTGGTGACTGTTTAAGGGCAGGTATGCCCTGGGGTTGAGGTCTTTGGGTGTCGGCACCTCACAGTGCTTCAGGCACCATCACAACTCCTGGGGTCAACAACCATGTCCAGATGGTGTCATAGCATTTTCTGTATTTAATCCTATGTAATCCTCTGAGTAGGGCGTCCCTGGTAGCTCAGTTGGTAGAGAATCGCCTGTAATGCAGGAGATCCCAGTTCAATTCCTGGGTCAGCAAGATCCCCTGGAGAGGGGATAGGCTACCCACTTCAGTATTCTTGGGCTTCCCTGGTGGCTCAGTCGGGTAAAGAAGCCGCCTGCAATGCAGGAGACCTGGGTTCGATTCCTGGGTTGGGAAGATCCCCTGGAGGAGGGCATGGCAACCCACTCCAGTATTCTTGCCTGGAGAAACCCACGGACAGAGGAGCCTGGCGGGCTACAGTCATGGGGTCACAAAGAGTCGGACACGACTGAGCAATTGAGCACGGTCCTCCTAGTCTTCCCTGGAGGCAGATACTGTTACAGTCCCAAGTGTACAGAAGAGGAAACTGAGGCACAGAAGTGAAGTATCTCCTACAAGGAGTCACGACTGAGAGGCTGATTCCACGCTCACACTCGTAGCCACAAGGTCCGCCTTCCAGGTGACGTGGACTCCTTAGGGCGTGGAGGTCTCCACATCTGTGGCTCTATTTCAGGTAAGTTAGCAGGCACATGGTGGTTGCATCTCTTCTTTCTCTCACAGGGGGATACAGGAAACTAATAAGGCCTTCTTAGAGCCCGTCAAAATTAGTACATTGACCTTACCAAATAAATAAACTCACAAAAATAGAACATTGTGTTTTTACTGGGAGGTAGGTTTGCCTCCTGTGATGCTATCTACCGAAGTTCCTCAGCCTAACAGTAACAGCTGATAACAGGTTCATTCCATGCAATTTTCTGTCACTTCACTGGTCTGCATCTCTCAAAGTTGGTGAGCTCGTAGCTTATTTAAGCAACAGCTGGGAGGAGAGACAGTAAGAATTCATTTCCTTGGAAACATACAGAAAGGCAGTTGTGAAGACTATCCCTACAGAGTCAAACAGTCTAAGAAAACCCTCATCAATAAGTCCCGTGAGGACTCTGGCCTGGCAAATCCTCGGGTGGGACCCGAATCATTATGCACCCGAGACAGGAGCTCCATGCAGCCATGCCCCCGGGGAGAGAGAGCCAGGTTGGCGCCATCAGCCACCGGAACCCACTGAAGGGTTTAAAACAGCACAGCTCAGTGGGTGTCCCGAGAGCAGTGGTTCCCCACTGAGTGGAGACACACTGGCACTGGAAAGGAGGGGCTGAGCACCGACCACGGGTGGGCCCCTTAACTGGAACCCAACAAAGAGAGGGCTGAAACTTGGCCTGAGGAGCAGGTGCTGAGAATGGCACGTGGAGTTCCCCACGAGAGCATGTGGAAGACGACAATGTGGGGAAAAACCTTCGCAGGGGTGCAGACACGCCCGCGCCAGGAGCACTGCAGAGGGTCCAAGTCAACAGTTAAGCACAACACTGATGGTGCAAAATGACTTCGCAGATTCAACTGCTCGGAATGTGAAGATTCTTACAACAATTGCACACTGGAAGAGATGGAGGCACCGTCCTTCCCCCTCCAGAGGAAGCTCGAGAAGGAGGCCCTGGCTTCACTCGCCCGCCTCTGCCCAGCCCCAAGGCCCCTCCCGCCGCTCACCTGGGCCCCTCGGTCATTGACCAGCTCCACGGACCACCGGCCCTCATACTGGATCCACACAAATATCCCGCCGTCTGCGTCACATGTGGCTAGCTTCTGGTATGGCTCATTCCACCTCACCAGCACGACCTGGAAGATGACCAGGAAGACATTTACTGCAGAGAAGGAGCCTGTTGGCAAGCCGTTCACGAAGTTATCAGACCCAGAACTAAAGAGAAAGTGCGGTCAAAGTAAGGACTCAAGGAGGATGGGAGGAGCAGGGAGAGGCCTTGGGGGTGAATCAGCAGAGGGAAGAATGGATGTGTCTCAGGGACTGGCCCACGTGTCAAGGCTTCTTGATGAACAGCGGGCATCTGAGCAAACCATAATAAACTCCAACACAAAAAACGGCCACCGTCATGAAAATAGAGAGCAAGCCAGGGCCTGCCGTCCCCCGACGGCCTCCCACACACCAGATCTCTCCTCTGATGGCCCCGTGGGGTGGGCAAGCAATTTTCTCAAAATTCATTGTGTATCTGAATCAGGGGCTCTTTATAACACAAAAAACGGCCACCGTCATGAAAATAGAGAGCAAGCCAGGGCCTGCCGTCCCCCGACGGCCTCCCACACACCAGATCTCTCCTCTGATGGCCCCGTGGGGTGGGCAAGCAATTTTCTCAAAATTCATTGTGTATCTGAATCAGGGGCTCTTTATTTAGCACATAAAGAAAGGGTAGGGCCTACTTAACCTCATTTTCCCCCCAAAGTGAAATTGTATGTCTTTTCCAAGACTACCTTATTTCCAAATAGTTCAGCATCTAAACATGCCAATTTGGAAAAAAATACACAGTAGAAATAAGTTGCTTGTGATTTATCACAGAGGAAAGATGAAGAAATAACTTTAAAACTGAGGTGTGTAAAAACAATTTTTAAATTTGATAAATTCTGAATCTGGACAAATCATTTTCATCTTTCTCAACTATCACTCCCTCAGCTACAGGTGGACCCTGCTAGGTGGTTGGTGGCATCGGCCCTCAGAGTGCCCAGTAAAACCTGCAAGGACACGGGGCTATGAAGCAGTCGCAAGAAGACACAAAACCAGCACCTGGGGTCACTTTGGGGCAGGTTCCAGAGTGTGGCCTGACCTGCCTGTGCTGGTGACTGAGCTTTCATTCATTCAGCTCTTTTTTAAAACTGTGCATAAAGAGTGGAAAGGCTGCAATCTTCTGAGACCTGGCCATCATCAGCCAATCTAACCTGGTCAGTGGACCCCATGCCAAGCGAATGCAAGCTCTCCTTGGATGTAGGCACTGCCCACTGCCTGCCTCTGGCCTGTCTGACCTTGTCCCTCCACCAGGACTGTCCACCCCACTCTGGTCACCGCTCTGTAGGTGCTGCCCTCACCACCCCCCACCTCCTGTGCCCACGGATCCAGGCTCCCTCTGCCCCAGAGCCCCGGCCACCCGAGGGATGGCGGAAGCACCCTCGCCTCTGAACACTGACGCGCAGGAATGCCACAAGCGTGCCAAACAGCCCCGTGTAAGTTATTAGTCTCATTCGGCTATAGCTTTGAATGGTGGCTGAAAACTACTGCAAGTAGGTTATTTTCAACTCCCAAAGGCAGTCCTAACTGACTGCCTATTACCAACTGTTAGGTTGCGAGGGTAGGAGTTAAGAAATCCTGGTCCGTGTGGAGTTCAGTTCACTGAACAGACGTCACATCCTGCTCCATATGCAGAGCTGGGAACATATGACAGACAGGAGGTGGATGGTGAGGAGCAACAAATCCAGACCCATTATCTTAAAGTCTAGTTTCTAAAGGGGCTTCCCTGGTGGCTCAGCAGTAAAGAATCTGCCTGCAATTCGATCCCTAGGTTGAGAAGAACACCGGGAGAAGGAAATGGCAAATTGTTCTAGTACTCTTGCCTGGGAAATCCCATGGACAGAGGAGCCTGGTGGGCTATACAGTCCTCTGGGCCACAAAGAGTCAGACATGACCGAGACACTAAGCCTTCCACTTTTAACTTGTTCTAATTTTTAAAATTCTATATTTAAATTACTGATCCAATTCTTAAGTGTCTTTAAACGCACCAAATGTGTCATAAAATTTAGAATTTCCAAGCAGCCAACCTCATAAACTTCTTTCAGACCCAGTCGTGCCTGGCCTGAGCAGTGCTCACCACAGCGTGCCATAATCCGGTCCTGAGACATGCTCACCATCCAAGCCCACAGTGACTTGTGCATTTCAGAACAGTGACGGGAGGACCCAGAATGACAGATAAGAATGTGATCGCTTTTAAACTATTTAAGTTAAATATGGTGAACATTACTACTACGGTGAACTATCTACTATAGTCTTCCTTACAGAGTAGTATTTTGATGACAAGGCATCATCATTCAGAAAACAGAGGCGAGTCACATTTTCTATACTTTTGTATAGAAAAATATGCATTTTTCCTTTTAACATGCATTGCCACATATGGTTGCATATTTAGTTATCATCATCAGTAAAACCTCTCCTTTAGAACAGCCTGCATAGTCACAGCATGACATAGACACAGAACAGCAGAGGTAAAAAATATATTTTACAGTTATTTTTAACATTAAAAATGTCTTGGTCTTGTGGTAACACTAGTGGTTATTGGACAAACAAAAAGTTCGCAGACTCGACTTCATCTTTTCGTAATTCTGGATGAGTTGAGACTCAGCAGTTAACAGAATGCAGACCCCATCCACACACTACTTTGCTGGGAGTGTAACTGGTGTAATGGAATATAGATGGGCTGCTCCCCTAAATTAGGAGAAATCTTTCCAATGACTCTTGGTTTAAAAATAAAGTTTTCAAAGGCAGTGCTGTTTCCCTGGGTTAGTTTTCTCATTTCCTCTCTCATCTGTGATTCTGAGCCGCCCGTCTTATCTCCCGGCAGCTATTTCCTGTTCTCCCAATACCTCCAGTCTGCCTGGCAGAGTCAGGACATACCAGAGTGCTGAGGAATTGCCAAGCAAGCAGGGCCAGCTGGGTTCTCAGTCGCCCAGATCACACGGCAGGACGTTGAGCAGCTGCCCAAGCATTCCAAGGCAGAGTCTTCCTTCCCTCTTAGAGGAAGACGGGGCTCCTTTTTGCTTTGGGCACAAAAGAGCTCCAGCATTAAGAATGTTAGGTGAAGCGTGCATTCTACTGAACAGAATGTAAGTCAAGTTTTAACTTAGGTCTTTGATTATTCCCCCAAAATGCCAGCCTGTCACCCTCTCCAAGATAAGATTTCTATTATTTTATAGTTATTCTTATCAATAAATACTTATGGAGGAATATTAAAGGCAGAGAAATTCACAGTAAAAATGCAATGCAGGTCTGTGGAAGGCCTCTTTGGGCTATACTGTAATGCCCTCAATAAGTCACTTCACCTCCTATTCTTGGCACTATTTTTAGACAGAACAAAGCCCTAGTGTCAGCTAATCTACCTCAAGGATGTTCATCTTTTGAGACAGGAACCCTTCAAATGGTGTTGGTAGAAAAACTGATGCTTTTGAATTGTCATGCTAGAGAAGACTCTTGAGAGTCCCTTGGATAGCAAGGAGATCAAGCCAGTCAATCCTAAAGGAAATCAGTCCTGAATATTCACTGTAAAGACTGAAGCTGAAGCTCTAATACTTTGGCCACCTGATGCAAAGAACTGACTAATTAGAAAATAAGACGCTGGTGCTGGGAAAGATTGAAGGCA
Source organism: Madoqua kirkii (assembly GCA_006408675.1). Taxonomy (NCBI): domain Eukaryota; kingdom Metazoa; phylum Chordata; class Mammalia; order Artiodactyla; family Bovidae; genus Madoqua; species Madoqua kirkii. The sequence goes on along the minus strand of SJYC01139787.1, from coordinate 7,767 downwards.
GGAGAAGGGGATGACAGAGGATGAGATGGTTGGATGGCATCACTAACTTGATGGACATGAGTTTGAGCAAGCTCTAGGAGTTGGTGATGGACAGGGAGGCCTGGCATGCTGCAGTCCATGGGGTCACAAAGAGCTAGACACGACTGAGTGACTGAACTGATGATTCAAAATGTTCCATTCTAAAACAAGGAAGTTAACCTCCTATATCTGGAAGAACACAGATAGATTACAAAAGCACCTGATTCTCAAAACAGTACCTGGAGTAGGCATTCTTATCTTCACTTTATAGAAAAAGAAACAGGTTCAGGGAGGTTCCCTTGCCCACAGCATCCAACTGGTGGGAGGCAGAGAAGGGCTCAGAACCAGGCACACTCATCCCTGGTTCTTTGTATCTTCCTAATTACAAAGTGAAGTCAGGCATAATTATTTTAGGAGCCTATTTTGGGGAGAATATTAATTCATGCTAGAAAAACAACTGTATTTGTGAAGAATACTCAAATGTTTTTTTAAAAATTAGAATGCTGAAATATGTAGTCTAGAATTTTTGACCATCGAAAATGAGCTACAAAAAATTATTCAGAAGGGCTTCCCTGCTGGCTCTGTGGTAAAGAATCCGCCTGCCAATCAATGCAGGAGACATGGGTTCGATCCCTGGGTTGGGAAGATCCCACACGCCGTGGAGCAACTAAGCCCATCTGCCGCAGCTCCTGAGGCCCTAGCGCCCTAGAGCCCATGCTCTGCAACGAGAAGCCATTGCAGCGAGAAGCCTGCGCATCTCAAATACAGAGTAGGCCCTGTTCGCCACAACTAGGGAAATCCCGGGCGGCAGCAAAGACCCAGCACAGCCAAAAATAGTGATCAATAAAAAATAATTTTTTTAACGTTGAGAAAACTAGAAAAACAATCTTGGGGCAGAATCAGGAGACATAAGCACAAATGATGAGAAGTCCATGAGAAATACATGAAAGAGAACTTTCTAACAAGGAGCAGGAGCACTGCCTATCTGTGAAAGGGGCTGTCTTCAAAAGGAACCTTGGAACACTGGAAACAAGAGCCAGGGCAGCCAACTGCCAAGGGTACCTGGGAGCAACTCATCTAAAGGGGTGGGGCAGGGGGCCTACAACTAGGGGACCTCCATATTACCATCCATCCAACTCTGAGATGACAAATCAAGGTTAAATGCGGCCTTAGTATCAGTGATGTTATAGCCTCAAAAAAAAAAAAAAAAAAGGCTGATTTAAGCTCTTAAGCATCTACCAAGTGATAAACTGCCACTAAATTCGCTAAAGGGAAATTCAATTATTAAAGTAGTTAACTTGGCTATTTGAATTAAGGTTTTATATATTATATATTATTAGTACTCTTTGTCAACCAAGTGTGTATTTTGGTGATTTATAATACACTTAACCTAGTAGATTAATTTTCAAGATGTTCCTCTCCAGCTCTCAGAGCAACTAAGACGGCCGGATGCTCAGCATCTTGCTCTTTAAAATCCTATCTCTCAGCCCAGCACACCGAGCATTTGGCCAGGAAACAGCACTGTCCGGCACACTGCTAGGCTAACAACTGAAGACAGAACTTCAGCTCAGCCCCCGACAGGATGATGCTGAGCCCAGCCGACAGCAGGCCTCTCAGCTCAGGGGAGCAGGACACAGCCGGAACCAGGAAGCTTCTCACTGACCACAGAAAACCCAAGCAGCAGTCTGCTCTGTAACACCCTGCAGCTTCATTGTGTCTGAAAAAGGAAGTCAGCCTAGACCATTTCTATAGATCCTTCCAGCTCTAATACTTTGACACTCTGAATTCTATTTGGACAAGTACTAAACAAATATGGCATACCTACTCCTAAGTGCAATATCCTACAAAACTTAAATACTGATATATTTACCCCCCAAGAAAAACATCTAGCACATGGATCATGACATACCACCTCGTAAGAGGGTGCGTAGTTGATGGGAGGGGGTGCAGCTGAGCAAATATGTTATCATAACTTGATTCAGAGTCTGACACGAAATACAAGTTTCTTCCTAAGTGCTTGCTTATGATTTTTAAAACATAGCGATGTTGCATTTTAAGTAATTAGTTCAAGAGTTACAACCAAGTCTCCATGTATAGTGACAGTTAACTTCATGTGTCAAGTTCACTGTGCCACTTTGGAGTTTGGAGGCTACATGTCCCTAATTTGGGTGTGACAATCTGGCCTGTTTACCTAGTGACACAAAAGGCTGCTGATTTTGAGTGAGGTCCAGAAGAAGAGAGAGCTCCTCACAGACAAGGCCACCGTGTGACTTGCTCTGTGGCCCAGGTCACGTGGTACAGCAGATTCAGTGGTACCCAAAGCATCAGAAGGGGGTGCTGTTTGGAGTCTTTGGTGGAAGAATCTTGGTGCAGGCCTTGGGGTTTGGAGAACAGCCCTGCCATCCTCCATAGACAACAACTCTCCTTCTGAGAAACAGCTCTTGGCCTTAAACAGACGAAACACTTAGCCATAGTCCAGCAAGTCTCCATGAGACCTGAGCTGCCCATCAGGACCTGGGTATTACCTGACCACCAGCCATAAGTTAAATATCAACATTTTGGTCAAAACTCATATGTATTTTTCCTTTTTAATCTTTTTTCTAATCACGGAAACACACACTAAGTAAAACTCAAATGTTACAGAAGTATATAAATAGAAAATGAACATTTCTTGAAACGCTGTCTTAACTATTTGGCGCACATTCCTTGATATGCATATCTCCCGTTCCCTGGTGAACAGACCTGCATGACACCTTAATCCAAATAAATGTGCATTCACCCTCTTCTTTCTAAGAGCAAGTTTCTCACATCACCTCCCAATAACTAACTCTATTTCCTGTCATAATCTCTGAACACATTATTACCTTGCCTTCAAATACTTTCCTATTCCTCTATTTTGTATTTAAGCTGAACCACAAACTCATGGGCCCGGGTGCCTGGGAAGAGCAGCTCCTTGGTAAAGAGCCCGTGTTACCCAGCCAGGACCTGCTCAGGAAAGTGACAGGAGCCTTCCCCTGAACACACCACTGCCTCATCTTCATCAGAGCCCCTCAGGGTCTTCCTGAAGGCCTGTCCCACCAGCGGGCTCTGGGAACTGGCTCAGTTTCCAGTCAGATGAGAGACCCACCACAGGGGGGAGTTTACCGACTTTCTCAGCAGGCAGCCACATGAGGGCACAAGCCAGCCGCTGCTGGCCGCTTGGCCTTGAGACACAGAACGCACGTGAGGACCAGAGTCATACGAGAGCCACAGAGGAGCTGGCCTCCCATGGGGAGCTTTTCTCGCCCAAATTAACTTGCACCTGCTCCCCACCTCCTGCTCAGCCACCCACACTGAACCGTCACCTTCAGTATCTCAGGGCCGGCACAGTCCCAGGCCGAGGGTACTGCCTGATTGTAGTTTGAACGGATTCCAAGTAGAAAAGTAGCGCACTCAGGGATGGAATTACAGACTGGTGTTTAGTTTTGCCTTTTTATTGAAATACAGTTGATTTATAATGTTGGGCTTCCCTGATAGCTCAGTTGGTAAAAAATCCACCTGCAATGCGAGAGACCCAGGTTTGATTCCTGGGTCGGGCAGATCTGCTGGAGAAGGGATAGTCTACCCACTCCAGTACTTGGGGGCTTCCCTTGTGGCTTAGCTGGTAAAGAATCTGCCTGCAGTACAGGAGATCTGGGTTTGATCACTGGGTTGGGAAGATCCCCTGAAGAAGGGAACAGCTACCCACTCCAGTATTCTGGCCTGGAGAATTTCACAGACTGTACATAGTCCATGGGGTCTAAAGGAGTCAGACAGGGCTTCCCTGGTGGCTTAGATGGTGAAGAATCTGCCTGAAATGCAGGAGACCTGGGTTTGATCCCTGGGTTGGGAATATCCCCTGGAGAAGAAAATGGCAACCCAATCCAGTATTCTTGCCTGGAAAATTAGATTGAATATATAGAACAACCATCCGGGAGTCAGACACAACTGAGCAACTTCCACTTACAATGTTGCATTAGTTTCAGGTGTACAACAAAGTGATTCAATTATATATATACACACTTTTTCAGATTCCTTCCCTTTATAGATCATGATAAGATATTGAGTATAGTTCCTTGTGCTATATAATAGGTCCTTGTTGGTTACTAGTAGTGTGTATATATTAATCTCAAATTAAGTTATCCCTTTCCTCTGCCTCATTTTTTTTCTTTTAATCAGTTAGCAGATAGCACTGACTATAGCAATTGTTTCAAAATTATTTATATCACAAAAATTAAGTAAAGAATGGATGTCTGTGAGAAAATAGAAAGGAAAACAGTACAGTTTTGTACTGAAAACCACAGTCACATTAAAATTAACTGAACTTTCTCTGACTTCGCAGTTAAAGGGAAGGAAACCAGAATTTTAAATACTCTTGTTAGAAAATCCTTGGATGCATCTCATTGTACATTTGGTTGCATTTCAACTTTTTCTGGACATGGTTATTATGAATATAACACCATATGGAAGGAATGAATCATCTGTGGGAGGTCAACTCAGAACTGGGTTTTGGGCGATGTTTGTGCTTTTGAAGCTCACGGCAGCACAAAAGAATTCTATTTAACTTGTCCTCAGAGCATCCCTGGGAACCTTCACAACTTTCTCAGTAAGTCAGGGGACATTCTCGTTCAACAACATATATCCAAGTTTTATCCAAGGCCTTCCCATGACTTCTCTCTGAGCCAGCATGAAGACTCAGGCTCCTAAAAATCAACCTGAATACCACACTGCTTTTGAGAGACTAATTTTAACCACATTGTGGTACAGACTGAAACACGTATACAAAACCAGATGGTCACTGAGAACTATAATGAAGTCAAATCCATTGAAAAAAAAAAAAGAAAATAAGAACAGTGAGGAGGTGCGGTCTCCACCTACTAGGGTGACTCCAACATACAGTAAAAGTTAGAAGACAACACTCTAAGTGAGCTATGTGAGGAGCCCAGGCTCAGGTGAGCTTCGGACTGTGTGAGGAGTCTCTAGGTTTGGAGCGCTCACTACCTGTTGAACGCTGCTAAGGCCTCACCCACACTCTCAGCCCAAGGCTCCACCACACAGGAGTCCCTGGAGCACCTTCAAATGGAAGGGCCCAGCACAGCTCCGGCTCTGGCACTCGCCATTGTCTGAAATCTTCCGTTTAATTCTTGGGTTGTGGGAGACACTTCACATGAAGATCCAGAACATGCACAAAGGATGAAAGTGTGAGCACACAATCACTGAGCTCTGTCTGAACAACAGGTCAACCTGAACCTGGGTGAACAACAGGTGAACCAAAATTACCTGCAGCTGTTCTCTTCTCAACTGAGAGGCCTTACCGAGACCTTAGTTGCTGCTTGCTCACTTCAGCACACAGCCAAGAATACCATTTTGTCCCATCAATGATTCCATGTTAGGAAATGAAACCCCATCACTCTTTAAGTTACACAATGCACAGAAATACACAAAATAAAGATAGCTAGGAGGAGGGAAAGCCCTGCTGAGCTTCTTCTCAAACTGAAGTATGACTTTCACACTTTGAAAGGCTAGAATAGAAATTCTGCATTAATAACTGCATACAAAACCACTACCAAGAGGATTTAAGTAAACAATGCAATTATTTACAAGAGATACTGAGGTGGCAGACTGCAGCATTAATAGGCAAATGACACTGGGTTTACACCCCAATTAAAATGCATAGGACACAGAGGAGGAGCCTGAGGCACTTCATATATTTATTGAGCATTTGCCTTGCGCCAGACACCACGCTGGAGCTAGAGAGGCAGCCAAGTCTGGCACTTGGCTCACACGCTCGAGAAGCTCTCAGGACTAGGGGGCAGGCAAGTAACTGTCCAGCTACCGGCTCAGTGAGGTGCTAGGAATGCTCTATGCGGAGGCTTCGTTGGCACAGGTCTCTGCAGGAAAGGCATTTTCAGGTGTCTCCAAACCCCCAGGGCCAGGGCACTGTTAGCATTCCCTGCAAAAACACTAATTATCTAGAATTCTTTCAAAAGGCAAGAGATTTCTACCCAATACTCCCTTTTAGAGTGAAAATTGGGTGGGCTTTTTGCCAGCTGCAAACAAAAAATTATAATTATAGATTCCCCAATATATTTGGCACTTGAGATTTCCCCTTCGAAATACTTCTCAGTGTTTCATTTTCTGGGCACACGTGCCTCTGCAGTATAACTTACCACTAGATCTCAGTCAACAGCCTGAAATCCCTGAAATGTACTTTCAGTTCTTCCTAAACCTAAATTCCTAGTTAGTAACTCTGTATTTGCATTTAGTTCTATGTTTCCATTACTAAAGTTCAACTTTTTTCCATCTTGCTGAAGATCCATTATTCTACACATCTCTAGAGCCTGTTGGCAGATGCAAACATAACATTCTTTGTGAAGGAATTACCAAAGGCAACGTGAATAGTCAAAGAATTCAGCCACTGTTTTACTAACCTATAAAGATAAGAGTCAACTCCATTCCATCATGAGTGATGCTAACCAAAAACAGGGCACATGCCTTGCCAGCCCCTGGTGAGCCACATGACCTGCTGAGCCTTGGTTTGCTCAACCTGTAAACAGAGGTGTCAGCATGTGACCAACAGGACTGCTGCAAGAACAGCTGGAGAGAAGAGTCAACCACCGCTCAGTTCTAGGCTTGCCATCATCTCCTGAGTCCTTCACACATACCACCTCCTTTAATCTTCACGCAAACCCCCTATGGGGTAATGAGGACCATCCCCACTGGAAAGGTAAGGAAACTGTGGTTTAGAGGTGCTCATCAGTTTCTCTCGAGTCTCTCAGCAAGTGGAGACAGAGCCAGCAATGGCCCTGTTAGGTCAGACCCCAAAGCCTGTCTTTATCTCTGAACTGCCTGCCTTCCTCTTAGAGACGACACATACGCAAGTCTGGGGCCAGTGCCTGGACAAGCCCCACAAACAGCATCCACATTAGCAACTGCTATTAAGAAGCAAATCAGTTTCTAATGCTGGTGAGGAATCCTCAGCCCAGAGAGTGGCCTGGGCGTCATATCCCACCCATGTTCTCGTGAGCAGTAAAAACCCAGCCTCCAGCCTCTGTTCCAGCCCCAAGGGCCCCGCCTGCCCCAGCCTGAACCCCTGCACCCCCTCACTCCTTCCCATTGGCTTGGCTAGGCAGTCTCCCAAAGCCTATCCCAAATGGGTGCGGCTGAGGTTCGCTCTCTGCCCAGCTCTCAGCAGGGAGAAAGCACACAGTCCTGGAGGCGACTGTGTCCTTCAGCCTGTGTCTCTGGCTGCAGGAGGGGAGCTGGACCCCTCGTCGAGTCTGGTCCCGCTCACCCTACGCTGTCTACTCCCTCTCCCCTAGGAGCCCCTCCTTTAGTAAACTGTTCCAACCCCCATGGGGCAACGACTCAGACCCCATCTCAGACTCTGCTTTGAGGGCACCAAACCAGAGATGCTCTGTAAGTTTGCAAGATGAGAAACTCGGTCAATGGCTCACAAAGTCCTGCCCCAGGTTCAGCAGCACAGAACCACCTGGGAATTTGTGGGAAAATGCAAATTCTCAGGTTGCCAAAGACGAGGTGATCAGAAATTCTGGCTTGGGCTTTTGGCAGCTTCTCGGCAGAGTCTCACAAAACCGGTCTGGGAGCTCCCTAGGCCCTGAAGGCAGGGCAGTGATGGCACCCAGGGACTGGAAGATGCTTCAGCTCCAGGTGCACCTCCTACCACACACACACACACACACACACACACACACACACACACACACACAC
>SJYC01139786.1:0-12753 GCA_006408675.1 Madoqua kirkii | reverse complement strand
AACAGGGAGGGAGGCCTCTGCGTGTGTTCAGAACAGGTAAGATTCACTTTGTAAAATTTTTGTTAAGAGCAAGGGACTGAATTGGAAAAGGGTGGCCATTTGCAGTTAAACTTTACACAAAGTCAAGAGAAGTCTGGGTCTTCACATTTACAGAGCTGAAAATTCCTGTTGTCCGGTGGAAGTCTGATCAACGGCCCTGGGAAGACTGCAGTCACACAGCTGACTCCTGACCATTTTGAATATGAGGTCATTTCAAGAGGACGGAAACCACTGACCAAAGACTCTAGTGAAGAAGAGCACACGGCCCACCTTGGAAGGAAAATGTGCCAGCATGAGGCAAAGAGAGCTGTGGTCCTGACCACATGGCAGAGGCCTCGCTGCCCCCCGTGGAGTCTAAGGACTGGCACAGGGCTCAGCAGGCAAACCCCACAACCACCTCCCACTGACCCAGCAGCCAAGCTGCAGGTACCCCGGGTGTGCCCAAGGCAATCAGCGGGATACGGGGAGATGGACAAAAATGTTATTAATAATATTTAATATATGAACTACAGTGGGGTCCCCTTTCCCAGACTGGGAAAGGTTACCCAGTTGAGAAATGACAGGCCGGGCCCTAGTGGGGAGCAGGAGCTGTATGGGGCCCTACACGCCCAGGGCCAGGTTCAACGTGCGCTCAGCTTAACTAAGCCAGCCTCACAGAGAGGATGACTGGCTTTCAAAGGACACTTCCAAGGAAAACAAAGGTGAAGATAAAACTAATTATGCAGCACAAGCGCAAACAAGAAAATGGCAGGACTGACGTTTTCCCTACGGTCAGAATGGGTCTTCACCAGCCAGAAAAGTACAGGGCTGATCTAGACAGGTCTGACAGGACATGGCTTCCATGAGTGCATAAAACATATATGGACACTAACCACGTATGTACGTGTATATGTCAGTGTGTCAGTTGCTCAGTCGTGTCCGACTCTTTGTGAACACATGAACTATAGCCCGCCAGGCAAGAATCTTCCAGGCAAGAATACTGGTGTGGGTTGCCATTTCCTTCTCCAGGGGATCTTCCCAACCCAGGGACTGAACCCACATCTACTGCACTGGCTGGTAGATTTTTTTCCACTGAGCCATGAGGGAACCTCACCAGCTCCAGGCCTGGGCAGTCACACCAGGTGGTGTGTTACATCCAAGACAGGAGCCTGCCTGCCATAAGCCTGGCACAGAGAAGTGGTGAAGCCTTTTCTCCATGTGGCATTTACCAGGGGTGACGGGCTGGTTCACAGATCAGAGCAGCCAGAGACTGCAGGTGCCCCAGGGTTGGCCCGTGGGCCCGGTAAGGGAGGTGGGAACCTTGGCTATGGGTTGGTGCACTTGGTACACCTGCATGGTCATCACTCAGATGAGGGTCAGGACACATCCTCCAAATGCATGGCACACGCTGCATGCTGGAGAGTTTATAAGGAAGGAACCTGAGAAACGGTAGGAGCACAAAGGACTCTGACCCCACCTCATGCTTCTCCCTCGAAGCAGCCCCTTAGATCCTCATGTCGGAGGTGGCCTCCCTGAACCCGAGGGATGGAGGGATGTGAGAGGGCTGGATGGACCAGGCCTTGCTAGGTCACCCCAGTTCCCTGCGCTTAGTCCTGTCATGTTCCCACCACCCCCTTCTCATCAAGCCAGCACCAGACACCCAGGATTAAGCACGGCTTCATGGCTCATTTCCTCACGATGGCTCTCATCTCATGTAACACTTACATTAAACAAATGTGCAGGCTTTGCCCTTGTTTGTCTCTCTCTTGTTAGGAGACCCAGCTAAAAACGGAAGATGGGTACAGGAGATGCTTACTCCTCCTCAACCCACTAGCCTGCTGGAGCCGAGGGAGTCAGGCCAGTGCAAACCTAACCTGGACAGTTTTCTGGGTTTCCATCTGCCCTCATCAACACCTACTGTCTTTCTGACTCAAAACGTTCAAAATTTCATGATATATGAAAAAGCACGAGGTCATCAGTGTATTTCATATAACAAAATAAACCTAGTCTCCATAAACGAGGACAGGACTGCCAGCCTAACAGAAGTGGCATTACAGCTCCACCTGGGCCCTGCGGAGCTGGTTCTGCACATGAGGACAAGGGCCGAGGCCACACATCAGCCAAGGGGGTCTACGTCTTAATGCAGTCACAAAGAATGTCCCAAAGCCCATGGGCTTGTCTTTGGTTACGCCTCAGACCAAGGGGGCAAGTTGGGGGCTGATGGGGGCTCATGGGCTGATGGGGATTCCAGTGTCGGTGCCAGCATCCATGTCAGTGGAGAGAGCAGGGCCGGGGAAAACCAGGCAGTGCTGTTCGAGGCTTTGTACATAATTCATTGGCCAAAGCCAATGAATGGAAATATCTAACTTGAAGTGAAGGAGACGGACAGTCCTGCATGCCCCTGGACAAGTCGGGATGCCAGCAGCACAGGGATCCCATCCAGGCTCTGGGAGGCACCTCTGGCTCCGGCCTCATTACTCTCAAAGGCAGGTGCCCACCCTGCAGGCAGACGTTTCTCTAAGGCCGTCCTAGGACAGCATCCATGCTCTCAGGACCACAGCTAAACTTTCCTCCAGTTGCTCTCCACGTGGCTGTCAGCTAACACCTGAAGTTCATTGTATTATTGAAAATCCCTCCTGCAGAGCCAACACAGTCTCACTTTTCATAATTACATCAGCTAATCCCAACACAGCCCACTCTCTCAACCCTTGGTTGATGTCCTGTAAAGATAAAGCAGCTGAAGCCTGCCCACTCTAGCTGTCCTACCACGTGTCACAGACAGAAGGCAGCTCAGCCGCTTACTCCAGGATTCTGGAAGCGAGGGCTTAGGACAGTGGCATAGACATTTCTTGCAGAGAAGTTAAAACAAGTCAGAAAACAAACCTCTCCCACTTAGACTACTGAAGTGAAACATCTTGAGTTGTATCACAATGTATGTGTATGTGGGTTGAAAAAGCAGTCTGCAAGGAGATACCACAAGGTACCTTCAGGACGTGGGATTATAGAAGGTTTTTATATGCCTCCTGCTGTATATTTTTTTCCAAAACAAATATATTATTTCTATAAACCTGAATATACAAGATTACATAAAGTGAGAAAGATGCATTCATTTGTTCCCTTTAGCATATTTTCAAAGGATCCATTTCAGAACAGTGAATGCCTTTTGTATGCATTACTACCTCTTTCACGCTCCCTTTTTAAAGTACTGAATCTGATGTAAAGAAAGCAAAACTAATTATCACAGTAGCTACCTGATTTGTAAACCTGAACCTGTTTCAAAGAAGGCACGCAGAGTTAAGCTTTCAGTCAATGTTTCTTAATCATCTGACTCAACTGCCTAAAAATAAGGATAAATTTTTGCCAAGAACATAACAAATGTCAAAGTGAGCATGAGGGCAAGGTGACAGGGAAGACAGCAGCGGGCTGGGTGTGACAGCGAGGCTGGAGGGGAGGTGGCAGTAAGGGCGGCCTGCTTCACCAGGGCCGGCTCTTTGCCTAGCCCTCTGCTGATAGTGTTACGCGCACGTCCCCACTGGACTCTTGAGGGTTACTTCACTAAGAAGGACTCCGACTATCCAGTCTTCTCCAAAAATCCCTCCTGCAGAGCCAACACAGTCTCACTTTTCATAATTACATCAGCTAATCCCAACACAGCCCACTCTCTCAACCCTTGGTTGATGTCCTGTAAAGATAAAGCAGCTGAAGCCTGCCCACTCTAGCTGTCCTACCACGTGTCACAGACAGAAGGCAGCTCAGCCGCTTACTCCAGGATTCTGGAAGCGAGGGCTTAGGACAGTGGCATAGACATTTCTTGCAGAGAAGTTAAAACAAGTCAGAAAACAAACCTCTCCCACTTAGACTACTGAAGTGAAACATCTTGAGTTGTATCACAATGTATGTGTATGTGGGTTGAAAAAGCAGTCTGCAAGGAGATACCACAAGGTACCTTCAGGACGTGGGATTATAGAAGGTTTTTATATGCCTCCTGCTGTATATTTTTTTCCAAAACAAATATATTATTTCTATAAACCTGAATATACAAGATTACATAAAGTGAGAAAAGATGCATTCATTTGTTCCCTTTAGCATATTTTCAAAGGATCCATTTCAGAACAGTGAATGCCTTTTGTATGCATTACTACCTCTTTCACGCTCCCTTTTTAAAGTACTGAATCTGATGTAAAGAAAGCAAAACTAATTATCACAGTAGCTACCTGATTTGTAAACCTGAACCTGTTTCAAAGAAGGCACGCAGAGTTAAGCTTTCAGTCAATGTTTCTTAATCATCTGACTCAACTGCCTAAAAATAAGGATAAATTTTTGCCAAGAACATAACAAATGTCAAAGTGAGCATGAGGGCAAGGTGACAGGGAAGACAGCAGCGGGCTGGGTGTGACAGCGAGGCTGGAGGGGAGGTGGCAGTAAGGGCGGCCTGCTTCACCAGGGCCGGCTCTTTGCCTAGCCCTCTGCTGATAGTGTTACGCGCACGTCCCCACTGGACTCTTGAGGGTTACTTCACTAAGAAGGACTCCGACTATCCAGTCTTCTCCATCCTGGGACGAGAGGGCGGAGGCTGAGGAAGACTTGCTCAAGGCCTCGGAGCTGCTGGAGGCCAGGCCGCGCTGTGAGATAGGGGCATCTGAGCCCAGAGCCAGCAGTGTACCCCTCGACCACGTCACTCTGCCATTCCATGTAGAGCAGAACTGTGCAGGCGTCACATCACTGAAGACAGACAACTTTCTGATCTTTGAGGCAACAGGAGAAAGTCAAAGAAGAATAGTCAACCCGACGTGAAAACCCCCGCGCATACCTATCAGGTCCGAGTGGACACCCTCGTTTCTCTGAATCCAGGGACGCCCCATCTGCCTTGCATGCTTATGCCAGGACTGCCTGTCACTGAGCCTCCCTGCCAGCTAGCCGGGGCGACCGGGGCTCATGCCACCCGCTAGGCCTTCCCCGTGGCTGCTGGCTGACAGCTCCTGGGGGAGAGGGTCCACCTTTCACCGGGCGCTAGGAGCTGCTGAGGTCATGAAAGCTGGAGGCTATCAGAACCACCCCTGTGAAAGAATCTGACAAGCAAACACAATCAACATGTGGATAAAGCACAGCTGAATACGCCACTTGATGTGTGGATGAAATATGCCCAAGCCAGACCAACCCAGGGCATTTCAGTCATGAGAAGCAATAAATTTTGTATTTTGGGCAAAGTTAAAATCGGATTTTATACAACTTGCAACCAAAAAAAGATGTAACTAATGCTAACTGAAACTGCAAAATTAGTAAATTTAAAAGACCAAAACAAACTAGGAAAAATGTATCTATCACAATTAAGAATTAAGAACAGGAAGTGTTAAATAAATAACAGGAAATTCTCAGTTTCCCTAGTGGGTCTTGAAATACAACTATAGACAGAAAGACACAGTGGCCGTGTAGGAGGGTGGAGGGCTCACCCATTATAATCCCAACAGGCCCCTTCCCTGTCTGCCTCTACTAATCTCCAAGGCTCCCTCTCCCTGGAGTCAGGACTGGCCACAGACCATCGCTCGGTGGTAAAGAATCTGCCTACAATTCAGGAGACACAGGAGTCACGGCTTCGATCGTTGGGCCAGAAGATCCCTTCAAGGAGAAAATGGCAACCCACTCCAGTATTCTTGCCTGAAAAATCCCGTGGACAGAGCAGCCTGTCAAGCTCTTATGTCCTGAGACTTTCATGTTGCAAAAGAGCCAGACTGAGCACTGGCCAATGAGATGTGAGCAGAAAGCAGCGGAAACCACCCTGCCATGCTTTCTCTCACCCTAAACTCTCCTACTGTGGAGTGAGCTGCAGCAGTCATCTTGTGACCATGAGGCAAAGGCCAAGAGAAGGGCAGAGACACTGCCTCAGGCTTTCAGAACAACGGCTGCAGCCACTTGCCTCTGAACCTCCTGTTATGTGACTCACCATCCTATTTCTATGAGCTACATTTAAGCGTACTGTGTCATTTCTTTCAGCATATATCACTGAGTGCCCACCACATTCCAGGCACTTCTCTGAGGCTCCAGGAAAACACAGTGGGCAGAGCAGAAAAGGCTCCATCTTGCGGTGCTTCCCTGCAGCACACAGGAAAGCGCGCCTAGGCACTGCAGACAACAGGAGTGTCTACTCACAGGCACCACTGACAAGCACGACAACAAAAGGGCACTGTGAAACATGGCATCCAGCGCTGGCCAAGGCGCAACAAAACCGCAGTCCTCACAACAGCCTGGTACCCACTGGAAAGCAAGCAGACCACATGAACCAAAGCAGTCCATCCCCACTCCTAACTCATCCTCATTAATCCAATAACCCCATGCCTTTTACACCAGGTATGGAAATACACTTGGAAGCCCGTGCCATTCAGTTGTTGCTGTTTACTCGCTCAGTCGTGTCTGACTCTTTGTGACCCCATGGATGCAGCACGCCAGACTTCCCTGTCCTTCACCATCTTGCAGAATTTCCTCAAACTCATGTCCATTGAGTTTGGTGATGCCATCCAACCACCTCATCCTCTGTCGTCCCCTTCTCCTCCTGCCTTCATTCTTTCCCAGCATCAGGGTCTTTTCCAAATGAGTCAGCTCTTCGCATCAGGTGGCCAAAGCATTGGAGCTACAGCTTCAGCATCAGTCCTTCCAATGAATATTCAGGACTGATATTCTTCAGAATGGACTGGTTGGATCTCCTTGCAGTCCAAGGGACTCTCGTCTTCTCCAACACCACATTTCGAAAGTATCGATTCTTTGGTGCTCAGCTTTCTTTATGGTCCAACTCTCACATCCATACATGACTGTTAGGAAAACCATAGCTTTGACTACATGGACTTTTGTTGGCAAAGTAATGCTTCTGCTTTTTAATACACTGTCTAGGTTCATCATAGCTTTTCTTCCAAGCAGCAAGTGTCTTTTAGTTTCATGGCTGCAGTCTCTATCTACAGTAATTCTGGAGCCCAAGAAAATAAAAACTATCGCTGCTTCCATTTTTGTCCCCTTCTATTTGACATTACGTCTTCTCCAACACCACATTTCGAAAGTATCGATTCTTTGGTGCTCAGCTTTCTTTATGGTCCAACTCTCACATCCATACATGACTGTTAGGAAAACCATAGCTTTGACTACATGGACTTTTGTTGGCAAAGTAATGCTTCTGCTTTTTAATACACTGTCTAGGTTCATCATAGCTTTTCTTCCAAGCAGCAAGTGTCTTTTAGTTTCATGGCTGCAGTCTCTATCTACAGTAATTCTGGAGCCCAAGAAAATAAAAACTATCGCTGCTTCCATTTTTGTCCCCTTATATTTGACATTCAGTATTTCTGGTCTTTTTAAAATTTTATCTTAGGGGAAACATGCAGTTGTTAAGAGAATATTTTTTCACATACTCACCAAATTTGCTTTTTATGTTTAAATTTCCTGAGCAAACCCTCATAAGGTACAACTGATTCTAAACTATCACCAATGATTATTTGTCTTTCGTCACAACTCCTCTGTGACCCTGTCCTGTGGGCATAATACACTTTAAACATGCAATTACTAAAAGGAAACAGAGAAAAAAAGCTTATTCTTAATAAAAGAATACTTGCTGTATACAATGGCCATATTTGGTATTCAATTTTTCAAGGTATATTCATATGCCACTTCATAATAAAGTATCTCTTTATGGTTTTCATTTTAAATTTTACAAAAGGAAATAAATACCAATGCTCATCTCCTACCTGGCCCCAGACATAAATACATACACAGACACTATACTAAAGAAAGAAATCCTTATGATATGAAAGTTGTGTCCATGTTGTTGTTTTATTATTTCAAGGGTTTCCTTTTTATTCCTATTTTAAAATAAACATAGTACCCATACAAAATAAACATGCTAGCTGAGTGAAACTCTTCACTCTTGAGTTTTTAGTTTCTGCAGAACTATTCCATTAACAGCATTTTTTTCTCTTCTCTATCATCTGACTTTTCAGTTACTTGGTACTCAAGCTGCCATCTTCTCAGATCTCCTATTTGCTCCTTCCCTGCTGCGATCTGACTTTCCATCTGTTGAACATAGTAATGACTTCTCCTTATCTGAGGAACTGTCTCCTAAACACCCTGTAGATGGTCTCTAGAGACACATCCAGTTACAGAATGTAGTTGATGAAATGAAGTATAACGATTGACAGGTCTAACAGAAAGGGCAACCTTCTGTTCAGATGAGGTTGAACACTTTGTGATAAGGTTACCTTTAGGAAGAAGTCAACAGTACAACTACATTTGTAGGCAGTTGCTGCCAGGAGAACAACAGTCCTTACTGCAGTAAGTGACAAGTGGAATCAGACTGTTACTTTTTAAAGCTGGAGATGCTAACATATTAATAAGGAGAAAAAGACAAACATCCTTCAATACATGGCTGAATAATTAAATAAATAATAGGCCATCCATTCATCTGAATAACAATCTTTTTCTCTCTTTTTGTTTTTGAAAACGTGTACTGACAAAGAAGTTGTCATACAGAAGAAAAGAAGTTCACACAGAGTTATGTAAAGAAAAAGGTGAGTTGCTAGTCAGATGTACCATGATTTAACTGTCTTGTGAAAAGCTGTGGGCATCATGCACACATTTAAAATCACCTATTAATTTATTTCGCAACATCAGATCTTACCTGTAGCACGCAGGATTTTTGGTTTTCGTTGCAAGATGCGTAATCTTTAGTTGTGGCATGTGAACTCTTGGTTGCAGCATGTGGGATGTAGTTCCCTGACCAGAGATTGAACCTGGGCCCCCTGCATTGGGAGCACAGAGTTTTAGCCACTGGACCACCAGGGAAGTCCCTTATGTACATGTTATGTGCCTTTCTGCCCATTCTTATGTGCACAAAAAGCACACAAGAATACAAAACTGTTAGCAATAGTTGCTTCCCCAGATAGCAGAGATGGTATTTTACTCCATATATTTCTTTATTGCTTACTATACACACGAATGACTTATGTTTTAAACATGTTTCAACACCATTAAAACCAAATAAAACTACATAGCCTGGTTGCACATGCACATGAATTTTTGTTCAACAACCTGAACTGGGCTATACTCTCTAACAGACACTATAACCTTAAATCAAAGGAGCTTTCCATCCTTGAGTTGGAGGGGTACCACTGGGCTCTGGCCATCTTCTGGCCAGATCCATACTCATCAACACAAACTCTGTCAAAAGCATTGTTTGCCAACTCCAAGGAGAGAGGCAAACCACAGAGTTAATACAGCCCTTACAGCATTTTGTGATTAATCATATTAATTAAAACCTAAGAAATAATTTGTACAATAAAATCTCCAAATCCACCTCTCTTGATCTCAACCAAAACATTTATTTTTATGTAAATGATAAGAAAGTTCAGGGGGGAAAATGCTGTCTCACTTTTATCTCAGGGAAAAGTTGCCTTTCATTGATTTTAGTTGCAGAGTTTAATGAGAAAATTAAATCCTCTGAAACTAAGATACTTTCAGCAAAATCTATCAGAGCTGGCAAAACTAGGAAACTGTTTATTTCGGTTTCATGCTTTTCCATGAAACACAGATCAGCAAACTGTATCATCTTGACCTGGGACCTTCCTCTCCAAACCTAAGATCCAAATCAGAATTATTGAACACCAGACAGGGTGACACCAGACCTCTGCTGGCCTCAGAGCTCAGCTGGTAAAGAACCCGCCTGCAATGCAGGAGACTCTGGTTCGATCCCTGGGACAGAAAGATCCACTGGAGAAGGGATGGGCTACCCACTCCAGTATTCTTGGGCTCCCCTGGTGGCTCACTGGTAAAGAATCTGCCTGCAATGCGGGAGACTTGGGTTCGATCCCTGGGTCAGGAAGATCCCCTGGAGAAGGGAAAGGCTACCCCACTCCAGTGTTCTGGCCTGGAGAACTGCATGGACTGTAGAGTCCATGGGGTCACAAAGGTCAAGACTGAGCAACTTTCACTTTCACTCCCCAGTAAATACTGGCAATCACCATGGCAACTGCCACTCTTGCTGTCACCAACTCAGGAAAACTGTGACCCAGTCTAGTCTAGTCTGTGCTTTGCAGTTCTTAGTAAGATTTCAATTGTGATACTAACTGACCATAATTTGCAGAGTTACTTTACTTTTGACCATAATTCACAGAGTTTACTTTGATAACTTCAGGAAGCTATTTTTTTAACTTAAAAAATTATTTTCTAGGTGAGTGTTTTTTCCCCAAAAAAAACAATTATTCCTGTGCAGAAAAACTATACCTTTGATGAGGGCTTTGTTTAATTCATCAGAAAAGAAGTGTATTATTTTTTTCTAAAAATCTTATACAATGAGACCAGTTTTATTTCCAATCTTTTATTTAAACAAAATTTCAAGGCTATTTATTTGCTAGTTAAGTACAGAAATTACTAAGTCCTATACTGTATGAATTGAATTTGGCAATCTGCTATAGTAGAGAACAGAAAAGATGTCATTATTTGTATTTACTCTGGCTAAACCATTTGAGATACTTAAATTTCTTAAAGCAGCAATTTTCTCCAAGCAACTACGTTATATGCATTAAAGGAAGAGAGCAGAACTGATCATGGAATTTACTTTTGGAGGGAATGAGTCTGAGTTGCTCACATGCACATTCATGAATATGATTTGAATATGAAAACTGTGTTGAGTTTGTAAAGATTCAATAAAAGCAGGTCACTTAAAAAGATTTCCGTTCAGTTAGGTGAGGGTGACAAGGCAGTCAACAATTAAAGACAATCATTTATACAGTGTGCCTACCGTGAGCCTTTCCTTCCAAGTGGCTTTCGAGTTCTGCTCACAGCAAAGGGTTGTAACCATTACACTGTTCAGGAAAGCTTTAAATAGGTAAACTGTACCATTACATAAATTATATCTCAGTAAAACTGTTTAAAAAAAAAAAGTTGGTGTGTGTGTGTGTGGGTGTGTGTGTGTCTCAGGGTAAATGGGGAGCGAATGGTAAGACAGTCTGACACCCCAAGAGAACCTTCCTTGAGTAAAACACTGGTAGTGTGATATTTCATGGCAAGTAGCACATACCTTGGACAATGGGAAAAAACATCATGGAGTGAACATATGGAAAAACTACTGGTTAATCTGCTGCTCAGAAATTACGCTTTAAGTCAAAGTAATGTTTAAGGAAGCAATGCCAAAGAATGCTCAAACTACCGGCCAATTATACTCATCTCACACACAAGCACAGTAATGCTCAAAATTCTCCAAGCCAGGCTTCAACAGTACTTGAACCAAGAACTTCCAAATGTTCAAGCTGGATTTAGAAAAGGCAAAGGAACCAGAGGTCAAATTGCCAACATCCGTTGGATCATAGAAAAAGCAAGAGAATTCCAGAAAAACATCTAGTTCTGCTTTATCAACTACACCAAAGGCTTTGACTGTGTGGATAACAGCAAACTGGCAAATTCTTCAAGAGATGGGAATACCAGACCACCTGACCTGCCTCTTGAGAAATCTGTATGCAGGTCAGGAAGCAACAGTTAGAACCAAACATGGAACAACAGACTGGTTCTAAATTGGGAAAGGAGTACGTCAAGGCTGTATATTGTCACCCTGCTTATTTAACTTATATGCAGAATACATCATAAGAAATGTCAGGTGGGATGAAGCACAAGCTGGAATCAAGATTTCTAGGAGAAATATCAATAACCTCAGATATGCAGATGACACCACCCTATGGCAGAAAGCAAAGAGGAACTAAACAGCCTCTTGATGAGAGTGAAAGTAGACAGTGAAAAAGCTGGCTGGAAACTCAACATTCAGAAAACTAAGATCATGGCATCCGGTTCCATCACTTCATGCAAACAGATGAGGAGACAATGGAAACAGTGACAGAATTTATTTTGGGGGGCTCCAAAATCACTACAGATGTTGACCATAGCCATGAAATTAAAAGACGCTGGCTCCTTGGAAGAAAAGCTATGACAAACCTAGAAAATGTACCCAAAAGTAGAGACATTACTTGGCCAACAAAGGTCCACCTAGTCAAAGCTATGGTTTTTCTAGCAGTCATGTATGGATGTGAGAGTTGGACCATGAAGAAAGCTGAGAGCCAAAGAACTGACGCTTTTGAACTATGGTGTTGGAGAAGAGTCTTGAGAGTTCCTTGGACTGAAAGGAGATGCAGCCAGTCAATCCTAAAGGAAATCAGTCCTGAATATTCATTGGAAGGACTGATGCTGAAGCTGAAGCTCCAATACTTGGCCACCTGATGCGAAGAACTGACTCATTGGAAAAGACCCTAATGCTGGGAAAGATTGAAGGCAGGAGGAGAAGGGGACGACAGAGGATGAGACAGTTAGATGGCATCACCGACTCGATGGACATGAGTTTGAGTAAGCTCTGGAAGTTGGCGATGGACAGGAAAGTCTGGCGTGCTGTGGCCCATGGGATTGCAAAGAGTCGGACACAACTGAGCGACTGAACTGAACTGAAAATGTTTAAAGTAAAATCCATAATTTTTTAATTGACTTCTTAGTTTATCCAACTTCTCTCTCTCTCCTTTGGGTTAACCAACCACCCGCCAGTCTCAATCCCTCCAAACGAGGACATCAACCACTGCATGCCGTCCTGGAGAATATCTTTAAACTTTAAGATACACATGAGAAGGAAAAAAAAAGATGCATGTGTGACTGGCAGACAGTGATATAATACATAAGGCAGAGAGCAATTCTGATGTTTCAGATGACAGATGATCTTCAAATTTTGAT
>SJYC01139780.1:0-28977 GCA_006408675.1 Madoqua kirkii | reverse complement strand
AGAGTTGGACTGTGAAGAAGGCTGAGCGCCGAAGAATTGATGCTTTTGAACTGTGGTGTAGGAGAAGACTCTTGAGAGTCCCCTGGACTGCAGGGAGATCCAACCAGTCCATCCTGAAGGAGATCAGCCCTGGGGTTTCTTTGGAAGGAATGATGCTAAAGCTGAAGCTCCAGTACTTTGGCCACCTCATGCGAAGAGCTGACTCATTGGAAAGGACTCTGATGGTGGGAGGGATTAGGGGCAGAAGAAGGGGATGACAGAAGATGAGATGGCTGGATGCCGTCACAGACTGGATGGACGTGAGTCTGAGTGAACTCCGGGAGTTGGTGATGGACAGGGAGGCCTGGCGTGCTGCGATTCATGGGGTTGCAGAGACACGACTGAGTGACTGAACTGAACTGAAAAAAAGAAAAATTGTCAAGAGAGCAGTAAGTGCTCTAAAGAGAAGTGAAGAGACAGGAAGTGATAAAGGGTAGTACGATCTGAGCACCCTCAGGGAAGCCTTCTCTCAGAAGGTGACATTTTAAATGGAGACCTGAGTGACGTGTGGGAGGGATTCATCGGTGAGTGCCAGGGCATGGCTCCGGGAACGGCCCAGGCATGGGAAAAGGAGCGTGTCCGGCACGGGGCAGGAGCCACACAGAGGCCTGTGCGGCGGAGCACGTGGCAGGGAACAGAAGTGGCGGGCGATGAGATGAGTTCCGTGGGTCCTGCTGGAGAATTTGTATTTTCCTCTCTGTGTATTGGGGGGTCACTGGAGAGTCTGAGCAGGAGGTTGGCCTGTCTCTGAAGGTTGTAGCAGGAGCGTGCTGATCATGCAGACCGCCCCTCAGACCCTGATCTGACAGGCCAGCCTCTTTCTTGAGGCTGGGTACTTTGAAGTGCTTCCCGCTTTGGAAACCATTGCTACCCATAGTCCCTGCTGTGGATGCACCTGTGTGGCCACGTCCATAACACATTACCTAGTCTTGATTCAGCCAGCCTGTATCCCTGGTGGACTGATTGAGCTGATAAGATTCCTGCTTTTAAGAATTGGAAAGCAAGCATGTTTGTTTTTACATGAAATAGGCATCTCTGCAAAACCTTGTGTTCTCCACACTAGAAGTAACGGAACTTGTAGGAAACAAAAGCATTCACAATGGCCCAGAGCACTAACAAAAATAATAATCCTAGTAAAAATGCTAATATAATTAAGACATTAAATTCCAAAGAATCAGACATTAGAGTAAGCATAGGATTTTGTCTTAAAAACAAGGTGAAAGTAACTTTATGGTAGAGGACACAAGGGAGGATCCAGTCCAGCTCAGGTGCGCATTCGTGTCCGACTCTTCGCATTCTGTGGCGTTTATACTGTGCTGTAGAATAGAATGCGTTATGGAGTTGGAAGCAGTCACTTTTGAGTCAGTGTGATTTCAACTCTTGTATCCCCCCCATTTCTCTGTTTATAGTTTTGTAGAATCAAAATCACATTATGGAAATAACCTTGCAGCAGAATATACTTTGCTCACAGTGGTACTGTTGAATCCTTACTGTGTACCAGGTATTGTTAAACTCTGTATGTGTTATCATTTGGCTTGATCTTTATGTCTGTGAAATGGTGCTCTCAATTTTCATAGTTTAGGAAGTTAAGACCCAGTAAAGAGTTAAATGCATGTTTACTGGAACATGACCAGTGAAAGGTTAGATTGGACTGTGGAGTTAGAAGATCATACAGCGTCAGGTCTTGAGTTGATGCTACATGCAAGCCCAGGTTGTTGGGGAACGTAAAAGCAGAGAAAGCTAGTCCTCAAGAGAAGCTAGGGAGTGGTCAGACTCTCAGAAAAATGCCAAGGAAAGTGGGCAGGTAGCCTCAGAAAGATGGAGAGAGAAGCTGCCTCACAGCTCTCCACTTTGCAAATAGCGTGGTCATGCATCCTGAGAGACTGGACTCTGAGTGTCTTTCCAGCAAGTATTCACTTGAGCAGGTTAGGGTGTCATTTGTAACGGTCACAGTTAGAAGCACCCAGAACCTCCCAGTACTACTTGACAGTTGCCTGGCATGTCACATTTCAGAGGTATACACTGCAGTTTCTGGAAGTAGATTAATGTGACTCATTTCCCACATGAAATTGAGTAAGTTATCGGTTGGGATTCAAGCCCATGGCTCTCAGATACACACGCGGATTGGTTTTGGGTGGGGAAGGTGCTGTGGAGAGGGGGCAATGCCAGGAACGGAGGAAGAGGGCTCCAGTTCCTTCATTTCCTCTCGGCACAGCTATATATTTATGTATGTATTCTACTGCTGGTAGTCATTTGGATTGTTTAAAGCAAAAAGTGAAGTCACTCAGTCGTGTCTGACTCTGCGACCCCATGGACTGTAGCCTATCATGTTCCTCCATCCATGAGATTTTCTAGGCAGGAAAACTGGAGTGGGTTGCCATTTCCTTTTCCAGGGGAATCTTCCCGACGCCGGTATCAAACCTGGGTCTCCCATGTTAGGCAGACGCTTTACTGTCTGAGCCACCAGGGATTGTCCATCGCTCCCCTTTTGGGAGTGACAGGCTGGGGGTGACACTGGCGATGTGTCTCTAGTGCACGTGTGCGAGAGCCTCTAGCCTCACGGCTGGTACTGGAGGCATGCGTGGTCGTGCGGAGGCTCCTAGTCAGCTTCAGGAGGCCATACCGCACGGTCCAGTCCCCGCAGCACTGGTTGGATGGGAATAACTGACGCTCCACATCCTTGCTACTGTGTGGTAGGATCTCACCGGTCAGGTCGGTTGGAAATTCTTGCCCAATATGATTTATGCCTCCACATTTATTAGTGACATTAAGCATGATCTTGTATCTTTATGGGTGCCTCATTCTTTGAAATTGTGTTCATAAATGTGTTTGTGTTTCACTTGCCTTTTCTCATTAGTAGGACTTCTTTATAGGTTCATGAGGGTCGTCTTTTTTGCGTGTATGTTTTTTGCGTGTATGTTTTTTGCGTGCATGTTTTTTGCGTGCATGTTTTTTGCGTGCATGTTCTTTGCGTGCATGTTCTTTGCGTGCATGTTCTTTGCGTGCATGTTCTTTGCGTGCATGTTCTTTGCGTGCATGCTTTTTTGCGTGCATGCTTTTTTGCGTGCGTGTTTTTTGCGTGCGTGTTTTTTGCGTGCGTGTTTTTTGCGTGCATGTTTTGCGAGCATACTCCTAGCTCATCGCTCACCTTCTTGCTCTCTTCATGGTGTTGTAGACTCACCAGTCTTTTCCTTTGTGGTTTTCACTCCCTGCATCTTGCTTATGCAAGTCATCCCTACCCCATAGTTCAGTGCTTAAATTGTCTACTGAAGGTTTAGCTTTGCCTTTTAGAGTTCAGGCCTTTGGGCCTCCTGGAATGGACACTTAAGTGTCATATGAAGTTTTATAATAAGGATCAAGTTTCCTTCACCTTTGTTCTTGGCCTTTCAGATTGTTGTGAATATCTAGTCCTTTTGACCTTTAACATATATTTTAAAGTTAATTGTTAGGTTATACATATACAAAACAAAAAGCCTGTTGGCTATTTAAAATTGGAATTGCATTTGCTTCATGAATGAATTTAGAGAGAATTTATATCCCTTTTAAAAATTATTTTCTTTATTGTTGGCTGTGCCAGGTCTTTGTGGCTGTGCAGGCGTTTTCTCCAGTTGTGGCGGGGGCGGGGGGGCTTCTCTTGTTTCGAAGCATGGGCCTCCGTGGCTGCAGCTCCTGACTCTAGAGCACAGGCTCAGTAGCTGTGGCGCATGGGCTTAGCTGCTCTGTCGCATGTGGGGTTTCTTGGACTTTGGATTGAACCCGCATCTCCGCATTGGCAGGTGAATTCTTTATGAGCCACCAGGGAAGTCTGAAAAATTATATCTTGAGGGCACAAAGTCTTATAATTCATAAACATAGAAAATTTTTCCATTTATTTAGGTTTTTAATTTTTTTCTGCTGAAATGCAGCATAATTTTCATGTGATTTGTTTCCCAATACTTAACATTCTTTGATACTATTTGAAAAGAGTATACTAAAGTTTTGTTTTCCAACTATGCTGGTATATAGAAATGCGAGTGATCTTGTCTATAGATATGGTTTAAATCCAGCAATCTCTTATTTTTTATAGGGGTTGAATTTTTTAAATTTACTTTCTATTGGAGTGTAGTTAATAATGTGTTAGTTTCAGATGTACAGCAGAGTGGCTCAGTTATGCCTATACATGTATCTCTTCTGTTTCAAATTCTTTTCCCGTTTAGGTTATTACAGAATATTGAGCCAAGTTCCCTGTGCTATACAGTAGATACTTGTTGACTGTCTGTTTTAAATATAATGGTATGTACCTGTCAATCCCAGGCTCCCAATTTATTCTCGGTCCCACCTTTTCCCTTGGGTATCCGTAAGTTTGCTTTCTAAGTCTGTGAGTCTGTTTCTGTTCTGTTTAAGCTCGTTTGTATCTTTTTTTCTTATATTTTGGCCATTATATTATGGCTGTCTTTCTCTGACTTCACTTAATATGATCATCTCTAGGTCCATCCATGTTGCTGCAAATGGTATTCAGTTCAGTTGAGTTGCTCAGTCGTATCCGACTCTTTGTGACCCCATGTACTGCAACATGCCAGGCTTCCTTGTCCATCACCAACTCCCGGAGCTCAACATTGTGTCCATCGAGTCGGTGATGCCATCCAGCCATCTCAGCCTCTGTCGTTTCGTCCTCCTGGGCTCAATCTTTCCCAGCATCAGAGTCTTTTCCAAGGAGTCAGTTCTTTGCATCAGATAGCCAGAGTATTGATCGCATGTGGGGTTTCTTGGACTTTGGATTGAACCCGCATCTCCTGCATTGGCAGGTGAATTCTTTATGAGCCACCAGGGAAGTCTGAAAAATTATATCTTGAGGGCACAAAGTCTTATAATTCATAAACATAGAAAATTTTTCCATTTATTTAGGTTTTTAATTTTTTTCTGCTGAAATGCAGCATAATTTTCATGTGATTTGTTTCCCAATACTTAACATTCTTTGATACTATTTGAAAAGAGTATACTAAAGTTTTGTTTTCCAACTATGCTGGTATATAGAAATGCGAGTGATCTTGTCTATAGATATGGTTTAAATCCAGCAATCTCTTATTTTTTATAGGGGTTGAATTTTTTAAATTTACTTTCTATTGGAGTGTAGTTAATAATGTGTTAGTTTCAGATGTACAGCAGAGTGGCTCAGTTATGCCTATACATGTATCTCTTCTGTTTCAAATTCTTTTCCCGTTTAGGTTATTACAGAATATTGAGCCAAGTTCCCTGTGCTATACAGTAGATACTTGTTGACTGTCTGTTTTAAATATAATGGTATGTACCTGTCAATCCCAGGCTCCCAATTTATTCTCGGTCCCACCTTTTCCCTTGGGTATCCGTAAGTTTGCTTTCTAAGTCTGTGAGTCTGTTTCTGTTCTGTTTAAGCTCGTTTGTATCCTTTTTTCTTATATTTTGGCCATTATATTATGGCTGTCTTTCTCTGACTTCACTTAATATGATCATCTCTAGGTCCATCCATGTTGCTGCAAATGGTATTCAGTTCAGTTGAGTTGCTCAGTCGTATCCGACTCTTTGTGACCCCATGTACTGCAACATGCCAGGCTTCCTTGTCCATCACCAACTCCCGGAGCTCAACATTGTGTCCATCGAGTCGGTGATGCCATCCAGCCATCTCAGCCTCTGTCGTTTCGTCCTCCTGGGCTCAATCTTTCCCAGCATCAGAGTCTTTTCCAAGGAGTCAGTTCTTTGCATCAGATAGCCAGAGTATTGAAGTTTCAGCTTCAGCATCAGTCCTCCCAATGAATATTCAGGACTGATCTCCTTTAGGATGGACTGGTTGGATCTGCTTGTAGTCCAAGGGACTCTCAAGAGTCTTCTCCAACACCGCAGTTCAAAAGCGTCAGTTCTTCGGTGCTCAGCTTTCTTTATAGTCCCAACTGTCACATCCATACATGACCACTGGAAAAACCTTAGCTTTCACTAGACGGACTTGTGTTGGCAAAGTAATGTCTCTGCCGTCTATTTACTGTGCTGTCTAGGGTGGTCACAGTGTACCTCACTGTAGTTCTTTTTGAAGTTTTTTAATTAAAAGTGTTCATTTTTGATGGAAGGCTAACTGCCTTACAGGTCCTGTTGGCTTCTTCCAGACGGCCGTGCTTCACCCTGTCCACTGGCTGAGCAGCGCCCCACTGGGCGTGTGTGCCACACCATCATCCACGTGCTGGTGGGCGTTTCGGCGCTCTCCAAGGCTTGGCTGCTGCAAACAGCACTGACCAGTGAGCACTGGGGTGCATGGATCCTTTCACACCATCGTTTTCTGCAGATGTATGTGTAGGAGTGAAGTTGCTGAATCAATGTTAGCTCTTTTTTTTTTTTAAAGGAACTTCCATACAGTTCTCCCCAGTGGTTATATCAATTTACATTCCAACCAACAGTGTAGGAAGGTTCCCTGTTCTCCACACTCGCTCCAACATTTACTGTTTATAGACTTTTAATCAAGGCCATTTTGACTGATGTGAGGTGACACCTCATTGTAGTTCTTTTTGAAATTTTTTTAATTAAAAATATTTGTTTTTAGTTGAAGGATAATTGCTTTAAATGTTATGTTGGCTTCGGCCATGTATCAGCATGACTTGGTCGTCGGTATACATGTGTCCCCTCCCTCTTGGTCCTTGCTCCCACCCCCACCCCCAGCCGCTTCTTACCCCTCTGGATTGTCACAGAGCACCAGTTTGAGCTCCCTGAGTCGTACGGCAAGTTCCCACTGGCTGGCGGTGTTGCGCGTGGCAGCGTGTATGTTTCAGCGCTGCCCTCCACTCGCCCGCCCTCTGCTTCCCCATGCCGCCCCCCACGTTCACAAGTCTGTTTTTCAGTGCCGTCTTGCCAGATTCCTGTATCTGCATTAATATACAATACTTGCTTTTCTCTTTTCTGATTTCCTTCACTTTGTATAAACAGGTCCAGCTTCACCCACCTCCCTAGAACTGGCTGAAGCTCCTTTTTATGGCTTAGTAATATGCCACCCTGCATATGCTCTTGATCTGGTCACCCGCTGATGGGCACGTGGGCTGCCCCCATGTCCCAGCTGTAGTGAACAGTGCTGCTGTGGGCGCAGGGCTGCGCGTGGCTTTTCCAGGTGTGGTGTGGCCGTGGCACACGCCCGGTAGTGGGGCCGTGGGGCCACATGCTGGGCTTGCTCCTGGCGTTCTCAGTCTCTGCGCTGTGCTCCGTGGTGGCTGCGTCTGGTTACAGTCCTACCCACAGCGCACGAGGGCTCCCTTTTCTCCACACCCTCTCCCTTCTGACCTGTGTGAGGTGATCCCTCACCAGCCCCTCCATTCTCTGACAATTAGTGGTATTGAACATCTTTTCATGTCATCTTAGCCATTGGTATATCTTTGGAGAAATGTCTATTTAGGTCTTCTGGCAGTTTTTTCATTGTGTTGTTTTTTTAAAATATTGAGCCTAATAAGCTGTTTGTAGTTTGGAGATTAATCTCTTACGGGTCACATGGTTTGCAGTTGTTTTTCCTGTTCTGTGGGTTGTTTCTGTTTATGGTTTCTTTTGCTATGCAAAAGCTTCTAGGTTTAATAAGGTCTCATTTTAAATGTTTTTTGTTTTTTATTTTCATAACTCTGGGAGAATTCTATCTCTATTAATCCTAATGGTTTCACTATACATTCATTTTAATTTTTGTTCCAGTCCTTAGGTTTTTGTCTTGCCTCTCTGTCCTGGCTAGAATCTCCAGTACAGAGTGTAAGAGAAGTGGTGGAGCCGGCAGTGATGTCTTGTTCCTCGTCTTACAGGAGTGCTTTCAACAAGGCCTTCTCTTCTGTTCCTAGTTAGAAAAAAACTTAGATTCAGCAGATGTTGGATTTTTAATCACTTTTTAAAAAATATACTAAAATGTGATATCTCTCTTTTAATCAGTTAGTGTGGTGAATTAGATTTATTTATAAGCTCATCTTGATTCTTGGGTTTTTCTTATTCAGTCGCTAAGTCATGTCCAGTCCTTCAAGACTCTGTGGACTGTAGCATGCCATGCTACACGCTACAGATATGGGGTTAATCCCAGTCTAGTCATGATTTGCATATACATTTTAAATTCAGTTTGCTAATGTTTTGTTTAGGAATTTTCCATCTGTGTTCATGAGAAGACTGACTTTAAATTTTCTTAAGTTTTGTAATCAGGGTTATGCTAGCTTCATAAAATGAGTTAGAAGGAGAGCCCCTCCATTTCTACTTTCTGTAGTAATTGGTGTAAAATTTAAATTATTTGGTCCTTGAATGCGTATAGAACTCATTGGTAAAACTGCCAGGGCTTAGAAAGGTTTTAAACTACTGTTTTAATTTCTTTAATGGCTAAAAGGCTATTCAGATTTTTTTTTTTTTTTTTTTGGTCAGTTGACTTTCAGTTTTAGTATTATGTTTTTCTAAGAATTTGACTTCAGGTTTTCACATTTATTGGCATATAGCTAGTCAGAATAACTGTGTTTTATATTTTTAATGTTTGAAACATCTCTAGTTATAGCTTATTTTCATTCCTAAGATTATATTATTTGTGTCATCTCCCCTTTTTTCTTAATTGATTTTTACCAGAGAGTTGTTTTTACAACTTTACATGTGCTTATTTGTCATTCATATTACATCTTTGATGAAGTACCTGCTCATATCTTTTGACTTTTTTCTTTGCTGTTGTTGAGTTGTTCGCTTTCTTACTCTTGAGTTTTAACAGTTCTTTATATATTCTAGATGCATGTTCTCTATTAGATAAGTGGTTTCCAAATATTTTTCCCCAATCTGTGGCTTTTCATTCTTTTAGCAGTGTCTCTTGAAGAGCAGGATCTTTTTATTTTGATGAAGTCTGATTTATCTGTTTCTAATATTATAAGTCATGCTTTTGATGTTGTATTTAAAAATCTTTACCTAACCCATGGTCACAAAGATTTTCTCCTGCATTTTCTTCAGAAATTTTATAGCTGCTAGGCTTTACATTTATGATTATCTTTTTTGTTGTTGTTGTTATTTTAACTTAATAACAATATAATAAAATCTGGTCTGTATGATAACCAATTTTGGGTTGTTGTTGTTTTTCCTGAGTTTTAATGAAAACAATATCTGGGCCTTTTTTTTTTCCCCCAAAAAAAATTCCAAGATAATTCTGATATGCATCCTAATTTTAAAAAGTGGTTACAGGTTTTTCTGTTAAATGATAGTTTTAGTGATAAAGAATTCTGTTATTTTCTGTTGACCAATCATGATACAATTATTGTATCAAGCAACAGGCACAATAGTGGAAGATGCTTATCAGTTGTCACAGTCAGTAGCCAAACAAAAAATAAAAGGTCACTACAACTGCAAGCCTTGATTAACCTAACAAAATAAATGCATAGAATTTGGGGTGTTGAGTAGAGTGGTGTGACAGGGAAAGTGCAGACGTACACGTGTGTTTCATCTCCCCAGCCAGTCTTTGTCTTCTGGTTCCTGCATTTACTCCAGTTATCTTTAAAGTAACTAGTGATATGTATGATCCTTTTACCATTTTCTTAATAGTTTTGGGTTTATTTTGTGTAGGTCTTTTCCTTGAGTTTCCTGCTTAGAGAAGTTGCTTTAGTCTTTGTCGTAAAGCTGGTTTGGTGGTGCTGAATTCTCTTTTATGGAAAGCTTTTGATTTTTCCATCAAATCTGAGTGAGAATCTTGCTGGGTATTCTTAGTTGTAGGTTCTCTTTCATCCGTTTATATATGGATATGCTGCTGCTGCTAAGTCATTTCATTCATGTCCGACTCTGTGCGACCCCATAGACGGCAGCCCACCAGGCTCCCTCATCCCTGGGGTTCTCCAGGCAAGAACACTGGAGTGGGTTGCCATTTCCTTCTCCGGTGTATGAAAGTGAAAAGTGAAAGTGAAGTCGCTCAGTCGTGTCCAGTTCTTCACGGCCCCATGGACTGCAGCCCACCAGGCTCTTCCGTCCACGGATTTTCCAGGCAAGAGAACTAGAGTGGAGTGCCATTGCCTTTTCCGATAAATAGATAGAGATATACTTTATGTATCTTGCCATTCCCTTCGGGTTTGTAGAGTTTCTGTTGAGAAATCAGCTGATAACATGGGAGTTCCCTTGTACGGTCTTTGCTGTTTTTCCCTTGTTGCTTTTAGTGTTTTATCTTTGTCTTCAGTTTTTGTCAGTTTGATTCTTCTGCGTCTCAGTGTGCTTCTCCTCAGGGTTTTCTGCCTGGGACTCTGCTTCCTGGGCTTGGTTGACTGTTGCTTTTCTCATGTTAGGAAAGTTTTCAGCTATTGCCTCTCCAGCTATCTTCTCGGGCGCCCTCTCTCCCTCTTCCTTCTGGAATCCTGTAATGCGAGTGTTGGTGCCTTCATGCCATCCCAGAGCGCTCTTCAGCTGTCTGTTTCCCCCTTTCATTCTTTCTTCTGCACTCTGTTCTGCTCCAGGGGTCTCCACCGCTCTCTCCTCCAGGCCGTATATCCACTCTTCTGCCTGTTATCCTGCTGTCGATTTCTTCTAGTTTTTTATTCACCTGTTTGTTCATTCCTTCTTGCAGGTCTTTGCTAAACATTTCTTGCATCTTCTCCACTGTTTTCCTGAGTTCCTGATCATCTTCACTATTATTATTCTGAATTCCTTTTCCGGAAGATTGCCCATCTCCACTTTATTTAGTTGTTTTTCTGGGGTTTTATCAGGGACATAACTTTTTGCTTTATTCATCCTGATTAACTTTCTTTAATGTGATTTTTGCTCTAGCCATTGTAGGATTGCGATTCTTCTTGCTGCTTCTGTCTGCCCTCTGATGGGGAGCCGAAGGGGTTTGTGTAAAGTTCCAGGTGGAGGGACTGGGAAGAACTGTGTCTTGCTCTGGTGGCAGGGCTGTGGGCAGTAAAGCTTTCATCCCGTGTCAGCCGACGGGTGGAGTCGTGTTCCCTACCCCCCCCACCCCCGTAGGTTCAGCTCAGTTCAGTCGCTCAGTCATGTTGACCCTCCGCAACCCCACGCACCACAGCACGCCAGGCCTCTCTGTCCATCACCAACTCTCAGAGCTTGCTCACACTCATATCCATTCTGTTGGTGATGGCATCCAGCCATCTCATTCTTTCCTTCTCCGGTGTATGAAAGTGAAAAGTGAAAGTGAAGTCGCTCAGTCGTGTCCAGTTCTTCACGGCCCCATGGACTGCAGCCCACCAGGCTCTTCCGTCCATGGATTTTCCAGGCAAGAGAACTAGAGTGGAGTGCCATTGCCTTTTCCGATAAATAGATAGAGATATACTTTATGTATCTTGCCATTCCCTTCGGGTTTGTAGAGTTTCTGTTGAGAAATCAGCTGATAACATGGGAGTTCCCTTGTACGGTCTTTGCTGTTTTTCCCTTGTTGCTTTTAGTGTTTTATCTTTGTCTTCAGTTTTTGTCAGTTTGATTCTTCTGCGTCTCAGTGTGCTTCTCCTCAGGGTTTTCTGCCTGGGACTCTGCTTCCTGGGCTTGGTTGACTGTTGCTTTTCTCATGTTAGGAAAGTTTTCAGCTATTGCCTCTCCAGCTATCTTCTCGGGCGCCCTCTCTCCCTCTTCCTTCTGGAATCCTGTAATGCGAGTGTTGGTGCCTTCATGCCATCCCAGAGCGCTCTTCAGCTGTCTGTTTCCCCCTTTCATTCTTTCTTCTGCACTCTGTTCTGCTCCAGGGGTCTCCACCGCTCTCTCCTCCAGGCCGTATATCCACTCTTCTGCCTGTTATCCTGCTGTCGATTTCTTCTAGTTTTTTATTCACCTGTTTGTTCATTCCTTCTTGCAGGTCTTTGCTAAACATTTCTTGCATCTTCTCCACTGTTTTCCTGAGTTCCTGATCATCTTCACTATTATTATTCTGAATTCCTTTTCCGGAAGATTGCCCATCTCCACTTTATTTAGTTGTTTTTCTGGGGTTTTATCAGGGACATAACTTTTTGCTTTATTCATCCTGATTAACTTTCTTTAATGTGATTTTTGCTCTAGCCATTGTAGGATTGCGATTCTTCTTGCTGCTTCTGTCTGCCCTCTGATGGGGAGCCGAAGGGGTTTGTGTAAAGTTCCAGGTGGGAGGGACTGGGAAGAACTGTGTCTTGCTCTGGTGGCAGGGCTGTGGGCAGTAAAGCTTTCATCCCGTGTCAGCCGACGGGTGGAGTCGTGTTCCCTACCCCCCCCACCCCCGTAGGTTCAGCTCAGTTCAGTCGCTCAGTCATGTTGACCCTCCGCAACCCCACGCACCACAGCACGCCAGGCCTCTCTGTCCATCACCAACTCTCAGAGCTTGCTCACACTCATATCCATTCTGTTGGTGATGGCATCCAGCCATCTCATTCTCTGTCATCTCCTTCTCCTCCTGACCTCAATCTTTCCCAGCACCAGAGTCTTTTCCAGTTAGTCAGTTCTTTGCATCAGGAGGCCAAAGTATTGGAGTTTCAGCTTCAACATCAGTCCTTCCAGTGAATATTTAGGACTGATCTCCTTTAGGATGGACTAGTTGGATCTCTTTGTAGCCCAGAGGTCTCTTGGGTTACAGTTCAAAAGCATCAATTCTTCAATGCTCAGCTTTCTTTATAGTCCCAACTCATACATCCATACATGACCATAGGAAAAACCATAGCCTTGACTAGACGGACCTTTGTCGTCAAAGTAATGTCTCTGCTTTTTAATATGCTGTCTAGGTTGGTCATAGCTTTCCTTCCAAGGAGCAAGCGTCTTAATTTCATGGCTGCAGTCACCATCTGCAGTGATTTTGGAGTCCAAGAAAATAAATTCTGTCACTGTTTCCGTTTTTTCCCCATCTGTTTGCCTTGAAGTGATGGGACCAGGTGCCATGATCTTAGTTTTTTGAATGTTGAGTTTTAAGCCAGCCGTTTCCAGCTCTCCTCTTTCCCTTTCATTAAGAGGCTCTTTAGTTCTTCACTCTCTGCCATAAGGGTGGGTGCCTGAAGCAG
Organism: Madoqua kirkii; assembly: GCA_006408675.1. Classification (NCBI taxonomy): domain Eukaryota; kingdom Metazoa; phylum Chordata; class Mammalia; order Artiodactyla; family Bovidae; genus Madoqua; species Madoqua kirkii. The sequence continues at coordinate 16,012 of SJYC01139780.1, read as the reverse complement.
CCCAGCCGTGGGTCTGTGGGCTCTATGGTACAGTTAGTGGTGGCCTCCAAGAGGGCTTCACAGCAAGGGGCCCCTTCTCCGCCTGCTGGTGCCAGTGGCCCCTCCCCATGGCGTGCCCCTGCTGACCCTACACAAGAGACCCTCCAACACTAGCAGGTAGGTCTGGTGCAGTCTCCTGCGGGGTCACTGCTCCTTTCCCCTGGGTCTTGTTTCCCCCAGTCCTGTGTAAGTCCTGTAATCAAATCCCCTAGCCTTTACAGTCAGATTCCCTGCGGATGGCCCGTCCCTTTCTTGGAGCCCCTGCTGGGAAGCCTGACGGGGGGCTCAGAACCTCTACAGCAGTGGGAGGGCTTCCTTGGTGTTTCCACTCTCCAGTTTGTGTGTCGGCCACCCGGCGGGCGTGGGATTTGATCTTTAACGTGGCTGCACCCCTCCTCCATCTTTGCTGCGTCGTCATCTTTGCCTTTGGATGAGGGGTCCCGTGCCCTCCTGGCAGGGGTTGCTCGACAGCCAGCTGCGCTTTCGGTGCTCTCACAGGAGGCGAGCACGCATCCTTCTGCTCTGCCATCTTGAACCCGAAGCCTGGTTTTTTGAAATTTGTTTATTTTCAGTTTGGTGTGGTACTTTCCAGACATTTCCCCAAGTACTTATGTTCATGTATATGTAACTGGAAATATATAGATTTTTAAAATTTAATGTAAAAGGAGTCACACTAGATAGATTTATTGTTCTACAGATTGCTTTTTAAACTGTCAACAGTGATAATGTGTAATTCTTTTACTATCATATTGTATTACATAGGTTACAGCTGTATATCCTTTTAGCCCCTCTTCTTAGAAGCACATTTAAGTTGCTTCCACAGTGTCTCAAACATAAACAGTGCTGCAGCAGAAATCTTTGTCTTTGATGCCTTCTGGACTTACTTGTGGGTATGTTTCTCTAGGCTGGAAGAAGAATTGCTGAATTAAAAGCTGTCTAAGTGGCAGACAGAACTTTAATTTGAAAAGATACATGCACCTCACTGTTCATAGTAGCACTGTTTACAATAGCCAAGACATGGAAATAAGCTCAGTGCTCGCTGAAGATGAATGGATAAAGAAGATGTGGTACATGTATACTGTGAAATATGAGCCAAAAATTAGAATGAAATATACCATTTGTAGCAAGAAGGATGGACCTAGAGATGACGTTGTCAGCGAAGTAAGTCAGAAAGAAACTCCAGGTGGCATTACTTACATGCGAATCTAAAATATGACAGACATGAGCTTATCTACAAAGCAGGAACAGACTCACAGACATGGAGAACAGACTTGTGGTTGCCAAGGGGGAAGGGGAGGAGAGGGAAGGGTAAGGAGTTTGGGACTAGCAGGTGCGAAGTGTTCTATATCGGATGGATAAATAGCATGGTTCTGTGTACCATGCTGCTAAGTTGCTTGTCATGTCCGACTCTGTGTGACCCCATAGACGGCAGCCCACCAGGCTCCCCCATCCCTGGGATTCTCCAGGCAAGAATAATGGAGTGGGTTGCCATTGCCTTCTCCAGTGCTTGAAAGTGAAAAGTGAAAGTGAAATCACTCAGTCGTGTCCGACTCTTAGCGACCCCATGGACTGCAGCCCACCAGGCTCCTCCATCCATGGGATTTTCCAGGCAAGAGTACTGGAGTGGGGTGCCATTGCCTTCTCCACCTTTTCCAGCTACATACCTATGTAAGACTAGATTTTCTTCATTTACTTCAACCAGAATAACACTTTCCAACAAACTGAAGGCAGAAGCAAATATGAATATTCCGTTGTGTGCCATTAAGCCAAAGATTTACAAAAATATAAAACAATTAACTCTTTCTCATATTATTTATATTAACATTCAGTGTACCATAGAACCATGCTATTTATCCATTCAATATATAGCAAGAGAAGGCAATGGCACCCCACTCCGGTACTCTTGCCTGGAAAATCCCATGGATGGAGGAGCCTGGTAGGATGCAGTCCGTGGGGTCGCTAAGAATCGGACACGAGTGAGTGACTTCCCTTTCACTTTCATGCATTGGAGAAGGAAATGGCAACCCATTCTAGTGTCTTGCCTGGAGAATCCCTGGGATGGAGGAGCCTGGTTGGCTGCTGTCTGTGGGGTTGCACAGAGTTGGACACGACTGCAGCGACTTAGCAGCAGCATGGTATAGCACAGGGAAATATACCAATATCCTGTGATAAATCATAGTGGGAAAGAATATGAAAAGGAGCGTGTATGCCTAGCCGGCTCACTGCTGTGTCACAGGGATTAACACAGTATAATCAGCTGTACTTCAGCAAATTTTTTTTAAAAGCTATCTGGTTGGAATTTTATCTTCCAAGTTATTTCTTTTACTTTTTGAAGTTTTTTTTCTTAAATCAACTATGCATTCTTACATGCAGACAGTAGCTGGGTCATTGATCAGCTCAGTTGTTAATTCAGCAAGTGTTCATTGAGGACATACTGTGGGACTCTTCCTTTGTGAGGTTTTCATTTCTTTCCAACTCATCCCCCACTATTTATTGCAGTATTTTAAAATCAACCTTTTATTACACCAGAATGATGTTCAGAGGAAAAACAACAATTCATATACAAATAACTTTAAACAGTTAATACAGTACAGTAACTATTCAACAGAAATAAAGGAAGGCAGTTCATCATGAAGGCAGCATTTTATGTAGGTGCTTAGGCGCAGCTGCCACAGAAGATAGAACGGAGAATTCAGATGGCTGCATGCACTTAAATAACCTGTGACTCAAGAGTAGTAAGAAGTGAAGCGTTTGGGATTTGGAGGAAGGTTAGTGCTAGGACTGACCGGAAGACGGGGACGTGTGTTGTCGCTGCAGCAGAGCTGCACCTCGTGGAGAAGTGTCCTGTCAAAATAGTTTCCTCTGCGTTCTCAGAAGAGAACGGCGATGATCTATACCAGAAAATGTCTCCTTTCTTAAAACCTCCCTGCATTTGAGCTGTATACGTTTAGTATCTGAAACTTTAAAAAGACTTTGGAGACCCTATTTGTTCATTGGTCGCAGGATTGGAGGGTTAGAAACTTTTCTGTCTGCCCAAACATAAAATACAGAAAATCCTAAACATCTTATGTAGGGAAAAATAGCATTTTACTGAGGATTGTAGTTTTAACACTGCACTTGATTTCCTCAGGAAACTTGTAATAGAAATGCTATGTGTTTTTTTTAATACACTACATTGAGTTTATATTTATTGCCTCATTTGATCCTCCCAATATCTGTGAGGAAGGTGATATTAGCCTCAAATGAGTAGACAGAGTCTTAGAACAATTACGGGCTTACCCAAAGGCACCTGAACAGGAGCTGGCAGAGGAGATGTTTGCAGGGTGCTGGCTGCCCTCTGAGATGATTCCATGCAGGTCATAGTTGCAGAAACACAGAGCCTCCTTAAACTTCAGCACCGCTTTAATAGGTAAGGAGGTTCACGAGTGTTTGTTTACAGCAGTTGCTAAAACTTTTTATTGGAGTATAGTTGGTGCACAACGTTGTCTCCGTTTCTGCTTCACAGCAAAGTGGATCAGCTCTGTATACACATAGGCTTCCCCGCATTGGCCATTCCGGGGTGCTGGGCTGGCCTGTGCAGCAGCTCCTTCTTGTTGCCTGTTTCGTGTCTACTTCATGTGTAAGTGATGTGTGTGTGTCAGTCCCAGTCTCTGGGCTTATCCCTCTCTCCACTTTCCCCCTTAATAGCCCTAAGTTTGTTTTCAATAACTGTAAGTCTGTTTCTGTTTTGTAGGTAAGTTCATTTGTATCATTTAAAAAAAATAGATTCTACATAAGAGTGATAGATTTGACTGACTTCAGTTCTGTCCAGTTCACTGTGGGCTGCCATTCTTCAGTGGTAAAGAATCTGCCAGTGCAGGAGACGCAGGCTTGACCCCTGGGTCAGGAAGATTCCTTCCCACTCCAGTATTCCTGCTGGGAAGTCCCATGAACAGGGGAACCTGGTGATCTGCGATCCGTGGGGCTGCAGAAGAGTTGGGCCGGACTCGGTGACTAAACAGCAGCAACAGATAGCCCGCGTGATGCGTGCACCACATCCGTACCTGCTCTCCTGCTGCTGATGCGCCACATCTGCTGTACCCGCTCTCCTGCTGATGGACGTTCGTGTTGCTTCCGTGTCCTGTCTGTTGCGAATGTCACTGCAGTGACCGTGGAGGGGCTGCACCTTTTGAATCTTTGTTTTATTCTGGATGTGTACCTAGGCGTGGGCTTGTTAATCATACGCTAACTCTTTTTAGTTTTCTAAGGAACCTCCACATTGTTCTCCATAGTGGCCGCACACGTGTGCCTTCTTGCAGCAGTGTAGGGGGGCTCGCCTTTCTCCCCGTCCCCTCTGGCATCTGTTCTCTGGAGATTTTTTGACAGTGGCTGTTCTGGCTGGTGTCAGGTGACACCTCACTGCAGTTTTGACTTACAGTTCTCTGATAATTAGTGGTGCTACACATCTTTTGAGGAGCTTTTTGCCATCTGTGGGTCTTTGAAGAAATGTCCATTTTTTTGATGGAGTTGTTTTGGACGTTGAGCTGCTTGAGTTGTTTCCATCTGTTGGAGAGTAATCCCTTGCTGGTCACTTTGTTTGCAAATACTTTGTCCCAGTCTGTGGGTTGTCTTTTTGTTTGTGGTTTCCTTTGCTGTGCAGTAACTTCTAAGTTTAATTACGTCCCATTTTGTTTTTATTTTCGTTGCTCTAGGAGGTGCATCCGAAAAGGTCCTGCTGCGACTCGTGTGAGAGTTTTCTACCTGTTTTCCTCTAAGAGTTTTTCAGTATCTAGTCTTACATTTAGGTCTTTAATCCATATTGAGTTTATTTTTTGTAAGGTGTTAGAGAATGTTCTAATTTTTTCTTCTATATGTAGCAGCTGACCAGTTTCCTCAGGATCACTTAGTGGCAAGATCCTCTCTTTTCTCCATTGTTGATTTTAGCCTCCTCTGTCGTAGATTAGGTGACCATGGATGCCGGAGAGTGGGCTTCTCTCTCAGCTTTGTTTCCTGTACCCCTGATATGTCCTTCTGCTTCTGTGCCAGTGCCATGCTGTATTTCATTACTGTGGCTTTGTAATACAGTCTGAAGTCAGGAAGCTGGATTCCTCCATCTTTGATTTTCTTTCTCAAGGTTGCTTTAGCAACCTGGAGTCTTGTTTAATAACAAATTGTAAAATGTTTTTATCTACTTCTGTGAAAAATGCTATTGGTGATTTGATAGGGATTGCTTTGAATCTGTAGATTACTTTGGGTAGTATAGTCATTTTGACAATATTGATTGCGTCCGATCCAAGAACACAGTCTTTCTCTCCATCTTGGTGTCGTGTTTGATTTCTTCATAAGTTATCTTATAGTGCAGTATGTTTTTATATCTCATCTTACCAAAAAAGAAGGAAAAGCTTTCCTTGTTTTTTCTTGAATGGGTAGACATTTTTCTTTTAAAAATGGAGAAAAGAACAACACTTATTTCAGATTTTGGATGGAAAATAAGATTCACTGTATTAAATTCTAGCAATATTCGCTGGTTGTAGAAGGTAACTTTGTTTTGGAAACAGTTTTTTGTCGTTCTGTTGTTTGGCCACACTGCTTGCCTTATGGGATTTAGCTCCCCAAGCAGGGATTGAACCTGGGCTGTTAGCAGTGAGAATGCCACTGGACTGCCAGGAAGTTCCCTGGAAACAGTTCATTCCTTGTTTTTGTCTGTTTTTTTACTATAGAAGTGATACAACATTCTGGAAGTTTTGAAAAAAACATATTTCCTTCATTTTGACACATTACTTTTCTGGCAAAAGTCCATCTAGTCAAAGCTATGGTTTTTCCTGTCGTCATGTATGGACGTGAGCGTTGGACCATAGAGGAAAGTGAGTGACTTTTTATGACTCGATCAGTCACGTCCCTATGAAGAAACAGGACAGCCGCTTCTGCTTCTGCCTCTGTCACTCCGTGTCACCAGTTTCATTCTCCTCCATGATGGTCAACACCATCTGACAAACATGCACTTGTTTACCTGTCGCAGGAAATGTAAATTCCAGAAAAAGGCAGGAACTTTGTCCCATTTGCTGTTGTTCTCCACCCCCTAACACCCCTGTCTAAAAGTGGAACATAGTAAGCACTCAGTGTTAAGATTTCTTTTTCAAATGAACAGACATGTAGTTTTTGATCTTCTTCGGGTGTCGTCCAGTTGGAATCCTCCTGTGCGTACAGCTTTGTGTCTTTTGCTCCGTCTCATGCTAACTTCACAGACTGAACGGCTCACTCTTGTGCAGATCGCTGCGTGGCTTGCATGGCCGTCATCTTCATAGCTGCATCTTTACCTATCAAGGGGATGTCGCTCAGCTGTGTCCGACTGTGCGACCCCCATGGACTGTAGCCTACCAGGCTCCTCTGTCCATGGGATTTTCCAGGCAGTAGTACTGGAGTGGATTGCCATTTGCTTCTCCAGAGGATCTTCCCAACCCAGGGATTGAACCCAGATCCCCCACATTGTAGAGAGATGCTTTACCGTCTGAGCCACCAGGGAAATCTATGTATCAGGGGAGCATAGCACAATTCACTAACCCATCTCCTAGTTTGGGACATTCATTTCTGACCCTTCTGTAATATAAATTAACACTGATTAAAAGAATATATCCATGCTATATCAGTCAGTAACAACAGCCATGAAATTAAAAGACGCTTGCTCATTGGAAGAAAAGCTATGACAAACCTCAACAGCGTATTAAAAAGCAGAGACATTACTTTGCTGACAAAAGTCCATGTAGTCAAAGCTATGGTTTTTCCAGTAGTTGTGTATGGACGTGAGCATTGGACCATAAAAAAGGTGAGCGCCGAAGAACTGATGCTTTTGAACTGTGGTGTTGGAGAAGACTCTTGAGAGTCCCTTGGACTGCAAGGAGATCCAACCAGTCCATCCTAAAGGAGATCAGTCCTGGGTGTTCACTGGAAGGACTGATGCTGAAGCTGAAATTTGCAATACTTTGGTCATCTGATGCGAAGAACTGACTCCTTGGAAAGACCCTAAAGCTGGGCAAGATTGAAGGTGGGAGGAAAAGGAAACGACAGAGGATGACATAGGTTGGATGGCCTCACTGACTGAATGGACATCAGAAGTTGGTGATGGGCAGGGAGGCCTGGTGTGCCGCAGTCATGGGGCACAGTCAGACAGTACGTACAGTCAAGAAAACTAATAGCAGATAACATTAGAAACCAGCGGTTGGTGATTTATTTTTTTATTTATTTTCTGGGCATTTTTATTTTTAACCTTTTAAACACTAAAAACATTTTGTATTGGGGTATAGCTGATTAACAATGTTGTGATAGTTGGAGGTGGACAGTGGAGGGACTCTGCCATACATATACACGTATTCATCTTCCCCAAACTCCCCGCATTCAGGTGACATTGAGCAGAGTTCTGTGCGCTGTACAATAGGCTTTTCTTTTTGGTTGTCCATTTTAAATATAGCAGTGTATACATGACCTTCCCAGAGTCCGTAACTGTCCCTTCCCTCGGCACCCACGAGTCCATTTTCTGAGTCTGTGTGTCTGTCTGATTTTGCAGGGGAGTTCCTCTGTATCATCTCTTTTTAGATTTCGCATGTAAGGAGTGTCATGCTATTTCTCCTCCTCTGTCAGCTGCCTGCGGTGTGACGCTCGAGGTCCATGCGTTGCTGCAGGTGGCCTTCCTTCGCCCTGTCCACCGGCTGAGCAGCGCCCCACGGGGCGTGTGTGCCGCCGTCCTCATCCGCGTGCTGGCGGGCGTTGCGGCGCCCTCCGTGGCCTGGCTGCTGTCAGCGCTGCCGTGAGCACTGGGGTGCACGGGTCCTTTCACACCCTCGTTTTCTGCAGATACATGCACAGGAGTGGAGTTGCTGAATCATACGTTAGGTTTATTTTTAATTTAAACAGAAGCAAGATTCTCAAAAAGCGTTGAGTAAAATATGTGTGAGGATGAATGGACAGCTTATTAGGGAGAGTCGCCAGGAGCGCTGGAGCGGCAGCTCCGCAGCGCGGCTCGCCACGCAGGTCTCACGGAGAGCTGGTCTGGTGCTGTGGTGGCGCCACACCGCCGCGGCCAGGCCCGGGGCTCCCACTGCTGCCGCGGGGCTGTCGGAGCCTGACGGACCCCTTGGCCTCCTCCAAGGGGACCCAGACCTGCAGTATCTGCTTTATCTGCAAGTATCTGCCTTAGCTGAACCCCTGAGAGAGGAATTTCCTGTATTCCCTAGAAAAATATTACAGGATTACACTCTGTTAGAGATATTTCTGTATTTAGGATGGTCTGTGTAGGGTGGATTCCTAGAAATAGAATTACCAGTCCACAGAACATGAACAAAATTTTTGATGAGAAAATCAGACCTGTTGACCTCAACAGTTGGGCCTTATAGGTTTTTGCTTCCTTAGATTAATCTTTCCGTGAGCGTGTCGTTTATTGGCTATACTTAGTGAGCTGAGATTTTTAGAACTTGAGTTCTTGATATGGAAGGACTTTTAATTTAATCTCTCCTTTAAAAGAGAACCATCTTTCCTCTTGACTATTTTTGTCTTTTGGGTTGGGGCGCCTCGATCCATGCTAGAACCTGAAAAATGGACGGCATGCCCTTCCAGAGCAGCCAGCACACGTGCAGGCTCGGGGTTGAGAGTCCGTCAGTCAGGCCCCTCCTTTCAGTCCCAGGCTCCCGCCCCACATGGAAGTGAGCGTCCATGTGCTCCTCCCTGCCCGTCCCCTAGGCTTTCTTGTGTTTGGTTTGGTTTTGGTGATGGACCAGCATTCAGTCTGCTTAAAACAGGAGGCAGACTTAGCTCCCCACCTCAGGAACTGCCTTTCCTCTGTGGCCTTGGGGAGAGTGGTGAGGCTTGGATTCAAAGCTACTCCACAGTCACTCACCTGCTGACTACGCCTTTCTTCTCACCAGAATCGGAGGCTCTTCCATGCCTGTTACATGTTGGGTGGATGTAGGAAACTGTTTGTTAGCCGAGCCCAGGGCTTGTTATTCCTGTGCGTGTTTTCATATGTAATGCAGACGGTTATGTTGCTGCCTTTGCTTTCGGGGAAGGAGGAACTTGCAAAGACCCTGTCTCTTTACAAGTAGTAACTTAATCTACTGCGATGTTGAAAATGCTGTGTGCAGACCTTGGTATTTCTGAGTTCTTCAAATATTCCCTTTACCCCCTATAGTTTTAAAACTGTTGTGAGTTGGTTGCACCCCATGGTAACATTCTCTTGAGCCCTCTGTTCAGGAAAAGTGGTCTAGGGTGTGGATTAGGGTGGTGGCATGTAGCAAAGGCAGCAATCTAGGTGAAGGGAGAACTTTGAAAAGCAAAGTACATCTTCCCTAGAAACAATTAATCATATTATTAGACAAACTGCTTCAGCAGCTGGTGAAACAGCAGGAACATGTCAGTTTTGCTTCCTTAGTTACCGGGAGTGATCATGCACTTGACCTTCAGCAGAGCAGGGTCATAGAGAGGGCATCTTTTAAACAGCTCTGTCTGGTTTTGGCAAATGGAATCTGCACTGGCAGTTTGAAGCACATGCCCATGAGTTCCCCCATCAACCCCTGGCTCTGTTGGTTGGACTGTCTGGCTGGGGAAGTTGCTGAGAAAAAATGTAAATAAAGCTGCAGAGAGCCATTGGCATGGTAAGTGCAATGTCCTGCAGAAAAACAAGATGCATTTTGCAGCCTTTTCTTTTTGTCTGTTTCTGGAGGGAGTCTTCTTGTGATGCAGTATGTTTGATAGGCACTTGTTTTTCGAGCAGTTGGTAAGATAGCCGTGGATTTAGATGCCTACTGTGTATTTGAAGGAAGTGGATTTAGTGTCTGTTTCTGTGCTTAGCCCCTAGCAAGTTATTTCTTCATGGGAACTTGTATATGAACGTGCTGGGTAGATTCAAGTGGGGCAAGAGCTGTTTCTTGTTTTTTCAGCAGGTTGATCTGCTTCTGAGCAGAGAGGAACCCCGCTGCTCTTATACAACTCTTTGTTTTATATGATCGGGGGCAGTCTGCATTGATTTTGGGTCTTTGTTTTTGTGCTAAATTTAGGGCTATAGTCTTGTCTTTTTAAACATACTATCAACTTGAAAATTTTAAAATGGTTGATCAATTCTGATGTAAATGAGGCCGGTTTATAATACTGAGAGGCTTTAGTATAAAGAAGAGCTGGGTTTGCCACTCCTCAGGAGATGTCGTTCTTGAGAAACATGGATGCTGGAAGCTTCTCGCCCTTTGTAGGAGGTGACAGCGAGCGCTTTGAAGACAGCAGGCTGCTCTGGCTTCTTCCCACTGGTGTAAGCTGCCGCACAAAGAGGTTCTTTGCCTACTGACCCTTCACCATAGTTATTATTTCATGGTCCTTCGAAATAAAAATAAAAGCAGGATGTGGTACATTTCAGTTCAGGCTGGAGGTGTCTCCTGCCTGAAGCCCTTTACCCACTTAGGCAGTTGTTTCCTTGTTCATTATTTCCTAGGAATGTTAAGGAGAAGCGGAAGCCCCTGATTGAGATGGTCACATGTTGGGTCTGCTTGATCTGTTCCCCCCGTAGGGTGTGAACTTTGTTGCCCTATTAATAACCCATGGGAATGTTGCAGCCAAAAATTGAAGTCAGGATACATTGTAGATTTAGAAATTTAGTTTTTTCTTAATTAGCTGACTGCTGTGGACATTCTCTTCAACCTAGATATTCATAGCAAATGACTAATACAGAAATTTTCCCTAAGAATTTCCCCCCCAACCCCCGCCAAAACGCTCCCAAGGCAATGTCATGTTATGGTAAAATAGAGATGGTCCTCACTCGAGGGCAAAAGTATATGTGCTTTCCCATCAGCCCCATGCATTCACTCGTGTTGTATGTATACTTTCCCATCAGCCTGGTATACTCATGTGTGTCGGCGGCACCAATACACTTTCAGTTCAGATTTGCTTCCTTAGTTACCGGGAGTGATCATGCACTTGACCTTCAGCAGAGCAGGGTCATAGAGAGGGCATCTTTTAAACAGCTCTGTCTGGTTTTGGCAAATGGAATCTGCACTGGCAGTTTGAAGCACATGCCCATGAGTTCCCCCATCAACCCCTGGCTCTGTTGGTTGGACTGTCTGGCTGGGGAAGTTGCTGAGAAAAAATGTAAATAAAGCTGCAGAGAGCCATTGGCATGGTAAGTGCAATGTCCTGCAGAAAAACAAGATGCATTTTGCAGCCTTTTCTTTTTGTCTGTTTCTGGAGGGAGTCTTCTTGTGATGCAGTATGTTTGATAGGCACTTGTTTTTCGAGCAGTTGGTAAGATAGCCGTGGATTTAGATGCCTACTGTGTATTTGAAGGAAGTGGATTTAGTGTCTGTTTCTGTGCTTAGCCCCTAGCAAGTTATTTCTTCATGGGAACTTGTATATGAACGTGCTGGGTAGATTCAAGTGGGGCAAGAGCTGTTTCTTGTTTTTTCAGCAGGTTGATCTGCTTCTGAGCAGAGAGTGAACCCCGCTGCTCTTATACAACTCTTTGTTTTATATGATCGGGGGCAGTCTGCATTGATTTTGGGTCTTTGTTTTTGTGCTAAATTTAGGGCTATAGTCTTGTCTTTTTAAACATACTATCAACTTGAAAATTTTAAAATGGTTGATCAATTCTGATGTAAATGAGGCCGGTTTATAATACTGAGAGGCTTTAGTATAAAGAAGAGCTGGGTTTGCCACTCCTCAGGAGATGTCGTTCTTGAGAAACATGGATGCTGGAAGCTTCTCGCCCTTTGTAGGAGGTGACAGCGAGCGCTTTGAAGACAGCAGGCTGCTCTGGCTTCTTCCCACTGGTGTAAGCTGCCGCACAAAGAGGTTCTTTGCCTACTGACCCTTCACCATAGTTATTATTTCATGGTCCTTCGAAATAAAAATAAAAGCAGGATGTGGTACATTTCAGTTCAGGCTGGAGGTGTCTCCTGCCTGAAGCCCTTTACCCACTTAGGCAGTTGTTTCCTTGTTCATTATTTCCTAGGAATGTTAAGGAGAAGCGGAAGCCCCTGATTGAGATGGTCACATGTTGGGTCTGCTTGATCTGTTCCCCCCGTAGGGTGTGAACTTTGTTGCCCTATTAATAACCCATGGGAATGTTGCAGCCAAAAATTGAAGTCAGGATACATTGTAGATTTAGAAATTTAGTTTTTTCTTAATTAGCTGACTGCTGTGGACATTCTCTTCAACCTAGATATTCATAGCAAATGACTAATACAGAAATTTTCCCTAAGAATTTCCCCCCCAACCCCCGCCAAAACGCTCCCAAGGCAATGTCATGTTATGGTAAAATAGAGATGGTCCTCACTCGAGGGCAAAAGTATATGTGCTTTCCCATCAGCCCCATGCATTCACTCGTGTTGTATGTATACTTTCCCATCAGCCTGGTATACTCATGTGTGTCGGCGGCACCAATACACTTTCAGTTCAGATCAGTCGCTCAGTTGTGTCCGACTCTGTGACCCCATGAATCGCAGCACGCCAGGCCTCCCTATCCATCACCAACTCCTGGAGTTCACTCAGACTCATGTCCGCCGAGTCAGTGATGCCATCCAGCCATCTCAACCTCTGTCGTCCCCTTCTCCTCCTGCCCTCAATCCCTCCCAGCATCAGAGTCTTTTCCAATGAGTCCACTCTTCGCATGAGGCGGCCAAAGTACTGGAGTTTCAGCTTTAGTATCATTCCTTCCAAAGAACACCCAGGACTGATCTCGTTTAGAATGGACTGGTTGGATTTTGGTTTATTTATATAAAAAACCGCCAGGGCAGACACTGCAGGTACCTGCAGAATGGTTAGTTAGCAGATAGATATAAGAGTGGAATAAAACCAAAAAAAGCCTGGGCAGAATCCCAGGATCAAGGACTGTAAAAATGACTTGTCATTTATTCCTAAAGTTAAAAACTGTTCCTCTCTAACCAGTCATTGTGGGCCTAGTGTGTGCCTGGCCTGAGGAGTCAAAGGCCGTCCCTCAGGCCTCTGAGCAGCTGCTGGGCGGGCCCTGAGCTGAGGGCTTGGATGCAGCTGCTCTGGGAGCCCGAGCTGGACTTGGGCACCAGCCCCGGAGCCAGGGAGGGAGCTGTCCAGAGAAGCAAGGCTTTCATGAACTCTTTAGGCAGAAACAAGCATTCGTGTGCTGGGTAAGCATGGTTCACTTTAGAGAGGGTGTGAAACGAACCGCCTCTTCACTCGGGGGGTGCGAGTCAGAGAGCACGCCCTGGAAGGACTGTGTGCAGTCTGCTGTCACACCCTCCTCGCTCTGGGTTTGGCTGAGTCCTTTGGACTGGCAGATTCCTGGCAGAGTGCAGGTGCTCTGGCCAGCTATGACACACCTGGGTGTTGCCAGGCGTTTACGGTCATGTGAGCTCCATGGCCTGGAGCAGATTCAGGAGGGGAGAAGTAGGCTAAGGGGGACGGCCACGACGCCCTTCGGGCACTAGAACTGGAAAGGAGATGCTTCCGCTGGTCAGAAATGTATCTGATGTTTTTATGGCCTGTTACCAAATCGACTGTTTTATTTTTCTAATTTTTATCTGTCTGCTTTTGCCTGTGCTGGGTCTTTGTGGCTGTGCATAAGTGCGCTCTCATGAGGGCGAGTGGGGCTGCTCTCCAGGCGCGCTGCTGCTCGTTTTGGCGGCTTGCTGCGGAGCGTGGGCTTCATAGCTGTGGCGCAGGCTCAGCGGTCGCGGCTCCTGGGCTCTAGAGCTCGTGGGCTCAGCAGCGGCACACGGGCTTCGCTGCTCTGTGGCATGAGGGGTCTTCCTCGATGAGGGGCCCCAGCCGTGCCCCCTGGGTTGGCGGGTGGGCTTCCACCACTGTCCCCAGGGAGCCATTGTGCGAAATGATTTCCAACAGAATGCTTGAGGGGGAAGCAGACGGCCTGCTTTGATGTCTGATCATAGTGTTAGGCTTTAAATTCGCACAGCTGCAAGAATTTCTGAGGGATCCCATCATGACATCACTTTGCCTTCAAGCTAAATCGTATCCAAAAACTGCCCCTGGTGCCACTGGACACACCTTCTCTCTAAAAGTCCTAGGGGTAAGGGATCTGAAGTATTTTTCCCTTTCACCTGTCAGTTCTGAAGTTAGGCATCCTTCTCTGAATCCCAGGGATATTTGAGACCGTTCACCCACTCTTACTTATTACTGAGCCCATCACCAACATGACGCTTGCCCCCATCAGCAGATTTGTGGAAGTCTTTGCGCTTCTCATGTAAAAGGAATTAGAAACTTTAGAAGCATATCCCTTAATGTGAAGGAACTGGAATCCGGGGAGTTTATACTACAGCTCAGGCGGGGTCAGAGAGCTGCAGGTAGTCTTGGTGCCCAGCCCACACTCCCTCCCCTGTCGCCATCCAGCCCCACCCCCCAGATGCAGGAAAGGAGGCCGGTTCTGGTCGCCACGCACCCCCACACTCGGCTGCAGGGGCCGAGGTCAGCGCTCAGCAGGCTCCAGTGGGGCTTGAGCAAGGGCCACTTTGGCTTACTGACTTAGAATGCTTCTCTGGGTCCCTGTGGAGTACTTTTTGAACACCGTTATTCTTTTAAATACAGTCTTTATTGTAGTATAACATACCTGTGTTCACAGTTCGTAAATGTGTAACACAGTGAGTAAATAGGAATTATGCTGCTGTGAATATTCATGTACACATTTTTACATGGGCATATATTTTCTTTGCTCTGATATATATATCTGGAAGTGGAATTGCTGAATCATATGGCAACTCCGTGTTTAACCATTTGAAGGACTGACAGTTTTCCAAAGTGTACCATTTTATATTCCAAGTGGCAGTATATGAGAGTTCCAGTTTCTCCACGGCCTTGCCAGCACTTGCCTTCTTTTTCACTAGAACCATCCTGATGGGTATGAAATGATATTTTAATTGGCTTTGATTTGCGTTTCCCTGATGATTGATGATGCTGAACAGTTTTTATGGGCTTGTTGGCCATCTGTGTGTCTTTGGAGAAATGTTTGTTCAGCTCCTTTGCCCATTTCTTCTTTCTTTAACATGTATTTATGTTTTAACTGAAGGATAATTGCTTTACAGAATTGTTCTCAGTCAAATATTAACATGAATCAGCCACAGGTGTAGGTAAATCCCCTCCCTCCTGAACCTCCCCCCGCCCTGCCCTGCCTCCCTCCCCACCCCAGCACTCTAGGTTGATACAGAGCCCCTGTTTGAGCTCCCTGAGACACAGAGCACATCCCCACGCTGCTGCCTGTTTACCTATGGTGAGGGCAGTTTCCATGTCCCTCCCTCCATGCAGCTCGCCCACTCTTCCCCTCTTCCCACGTCCGTAAGTCTGCTCTGTATGACTGTTTCTCCATTGCCGCCTTGCAAATAGATTTATTGGTGCCATCTTTTCTAGATTCCTTATATATACATTAGAATGCAATATTAATCTTTCTCTTTCTGACTTACTTCGCTTTGTGTAATAGGCTCTAGGTTCATCCACCTCACTAGAACTGACTCACATGTGTCCCTTTTTGTGGCTGAGTCATAGTCCCTTGTGTGTAATATGCACACAGCGTTTTTGTCCATTCATCTGTTGGTGCCGTGTTCTAGCTGTTGTAAACAGCGCAGCAGTGAGCGATGGGATCCATGTGTCTCTTTCAGTTTTGGTTTCTTCAGGGTATATGCCTGGGCGTGGGATTGCTGGGTCATCTGATGGTTTAACTCCTGATTTTTTAAGGAATATCTATACTGTCTTTCATAGTGGCTGTATCAGTTGACGTTCCCACCAACAGCGCAAGAGGGTTCCCTTTTCGCCACACCCTTTCCAGCATTTACTGTTTGTAGCGTTTTGACGATGGCCATTCTGACCAGCGTGAGGTGATGTCTCACTCTAGTTTTAATTTGCCTCTCTCTCGTAATGAGCGATGCTGATCTTTCATGTGTTTGTTAGCCATCTGCATGTCATCTCTGGAGAAATGTCTGTTTAGTAGGTCTTTTTCCCACTCTTGGATTGGGTTTGTTTTTCTGGTATTGAGTTCTGTGAG
>SJYC01139779.1:0-55408 GCA_006408675.1 Madoqua kirkii | reverse complement strand
ATCTGAGATACACCAAGCCGCTGGGTTTAGCTAAAAGGAAAAAAGAAACTCCCTATCTGTTAGACGTCTTCGCCCCTTCTCCCATCCTCTCAGCACCTGCCAACCACTGATGCACCTTCCGTCCTCGGCGCTGCCTGCTCTGGACTGCTGTGACGCGCGGCACGTGTTCGTCTGGCGTGGCGTGTGCCAGCCTGGAGTCCGTTTCATTGCCAAAGAACACTCGGCGGCATGCCTACACCGTGGTTTCTGTATTCACCCATCACTTAGCAGAGGCTCGGCTGTCTTTACTTTTGAGCTGTTATGAATGATGCTGATGTGAGCATTTCTGTGCAGGATACTTGTAGACATGTGTTTGCCTTTCTCTGGAGTGTATGCCTAGGAGTGCAGTTGCTGGTTCACATGGCAGCCTTTGAGAATTGGCCAGATGTTTCCAGAGAAGCCGTGCCACTCTGTTCCCTCGGGCAGTGTGCTGGAGCTCCAGGTTTTCTGCATCCTGGCAGCACTTGTCGTTGTCCATCTTTTTTTGGATTGCAGCCATCCGAATGGGTGTGAAGTGGTATCTTGTTGTGGGTTTAAACTTAATTTCCTTAATAACTAATGATGTTGAGCCTTTCATGTGCTACTGGTCATTTGTATACCTTCTTGGGAGACCTTTCCATTCATCGCCTTTGCCTCTTTTTTTAAGAAGTATTAAGTTGTTTTAAATAGTTCTTTATCGTCTATATGTACATGTCCATGTATTAGGTACACCATCTGCAAAACTTTTCTCCTACTTTATAGACTGTCTTTCCACTTTGTAAATCATATCCCTTGAAGCACAAAACTTTTTAATTTTGATGGTGGCCACTTCATCTGTTTTTGTTGTTGTTGATTATGCTTTGGTGTCATATCGAGGAAACCGTCACCTAATCCAAGTTCACAAAGAGTCACACCTATATTTTCTTATAAGAATTTATTATTTTAGCTCTTACATTTAATACTTCGATCCATTTTGAGTTAATTTTTCCTATTTTTAAATTATGAAATATATAAAATTTGCTACTTTACATATACAGGTCAATAGTATTAAATTCACTCACAATGTTGTGCAGCGTCCACCACCATTCATCTCCATAACTTCTCTTCATCTTGTAAAACAAACTTTTTACCCATTAAACACTAATGCCCATTGCCATCTCCTCCTTGTACCCAGGAGCCAGCACTCTGCTCTCTACTCTGCTAAGAATGTGACTGCTCTCAGGGTTTCACTGAGTGTGTGTGTGTGACTCACTTCAGTGGTGTCTGACTCTGGGACCCTATGGACGTAGCCTGCCAGGCTGCTCTGTCCGTGGGACTCTCCAGGCAGCAGTACTGGAGTGGGTCGCCATATTCTTCACCAGGGGATCTTCCCTGTCTGGGGGTAGAACCCGTGTCTCTCCAGTCTCCCTCGCCGGCGTGGATTGCCACTAGCACCTCCAGGGAAGCCCAGGGGGCGCCACTCTTTTCTTTCTGTCTCTGAGAATTTGGCTACTCTGGATGCTTCCCGTAAGCGAAGCCACACAGTAGTGGGTTGCCTTCTGTGAGCGGCTTATCTCACTTAACACGGTGTCCTTCAAGTCCATCTGTTGCAGCAGGGGCCAGAATCTCCTCACTTTAAGACGCTGAATCATACTCCATTGTGTGGATGCGGCACATGTTGCTTATCTGTTGTCTGTGCACAGACACTTTGCTTGCTCCCACCTCTTGACTTTTATGAATCCTGCCGCTGTGAATGTCTGTACAAATACCTCTTTAAGGCACTGCTTCCAGTTCTTTGGTTTGATAGTAGCCGTTATAGTGAGTATGAGATAGCATCTTGTAGGTTTGATTTTTTTTATTTCCCCAATGAATTGTGATGTTGATCAACCTTTCGTGTGCTTATTGGTTATTTGTATATTTTCTTTGGAGAAATGTCTGTTCATATGTTTTGCCTATTTTTAATCAAGTTGAGTTTTTTTATGTTGCCAAGTTTTAGAAGTTCTTGATATAATCAGAGGTTTATACCTTGTCAGAGTCATGATTTGCAACTGTTTTTTCTCATTCTGTAGTTTGCGTTTCCACCTGTTGATACTGTCTCTCAGTGCACAAATACTAAAAATTTTTATGAAGTCTACATTGTGTGGTTTCTTTTTTCCCCCGTTCAGTTCCCTGTGCCTTTTGTCTCGCGTCATGAAATCGTTGCCGAATCTAGTGGTGTGGTAACTTTTCTCCTAGGTTTTCTTCTAAGAGTTTTGTAGTTTCAGGTCTGACATTTAGGTCTGAATTAATTTAGGTCTCTGATTGAATTGATTCTTGTGTATGGTGTGAGGTAAGAGCCTAGCTTCATTATTCTGCATATGGATATGGTTTTTCTAGCACTTTTGTTGAAAAGAATGTTTTTTTCCCTTATTGAATGGTCTCAGCTCCCTTGTCAAAAATTGTTTAACCACATTTGCAACAATTTACTTCTGGAATGTCTTTTCCTTTGGTCTATATGTTTGTCCTTATGCTAATACCACAATTTTGTGACTAAAGCTTTGTAGCAGATTTTGAAATCATGAAGCACAAGTCTCCAAACTTTGTTCTTTATCAAAATAATTTTGTCTATTCGAGATCCCTTGAAATTCCATATGAAGCTCAGAATGGGTTTTTCTATTTCTGAAAAAAAAAAATCATTGAAACTGTGATAGGAATTGTATTGAATCTGTAAATCACTTTGGGAAATATTGACATACTAGCAGCTGTCTCTTATACACATCTAGATGTGTATAAGAGACAGCTCCTGAACCTCCCCCCGCCCTGCCCTGCCTCCCTCCCCACCCCAGCACTCTAGGTTGATACAGAGCCCCTGTTTGAGCTCCCTGAGACACAGAGCACATCCCCACGCTGCTGCCTGTTTACCTATGGTGAGGGCAGTTTCCATGTCCCTCCCTCCATGCAGCTCGCCCACTCTTCCCCTCTTCCCACGTCCGTAAGTCTGCTCTGTATGACTGTTTCTCCATTGCCGCCTTGCAAATAGATTTATTGGTGCCATCTTTTCTAGATTCCTTATATATACATTAGAATGCAATATTAATCTTTCTCTTTCTGACTTACTTCCTTTGTGTAATAGGCTCTAGGTTCATCCACCTCACTAGAACTGACTCACATGTGTCCCTTTTTGTGGCTGAGTCATAGTCCCTTGTGTGTAATATGCACACAGCGTTTTTGTCCATTCATCTGTTGGTGCCGTGTTCTAGCTGTTGTAAACAGCGCAGCAGTGAGCGATGGGATCCATGTGTCTCTTTCAGTTTTGGTTTCTTCAGGGTATATGCCTGGGCGTGGGATTGCTGGGTCATCTGATGGTTTAACTCCTGATTTTTTAAGGAATATCTATACTGTCTTTCATAGTGGCTGTATCAGTTGACGTTCCCACCAACAGCGCAAGAGGGTTCCCTTTTCGCCACACCCTTTCCAGCATTTACTGTTTGTAGCGTTTTGACGATGGCCATTCTGACCAGCGTGAGGTGATGTCTCACTCTAGTTTTAATTTGCCTCTCTCTCGTAATGAGCGATGCTGATCTTTCATGTGTTTGTTAGCCATCTGCATGTCATCTCTGGAGAAATGTCTGTTTAGTAGGTCTTTTTCCCACTCTTGGATTGGGTTTGTTTTTCTGGTATTGAGTTCTGTGAGCAGCTTGTGTGTTTTGGAAATTTGTCTGTGTCAGTTGTCTCATTTTGCTATTATTTTCTCCCATTCTGAGGGTTGATTTTCACCTTGTTTATAGTTTCCTTTGCTGTTCATTTGCCCATTTTTAATTTTTTTTTTTTTGGTATCATAGGGTTAACCATATATTCTGAATACAGGTTGCTTATCAGATATGATTTACAAATATTTTCTCTCATTCTGTGGATTACTTTTTACTTTATAGTATCCTTTGAAGCACAAAAGTTTTCAACTTTGACAAAGTTCGTTTTATCTTTTGTCTCTTTTGCTTTCAGTATAATAACTAAGAAATCATTGCCTGTAATCAAGGTCATGAGGATCTAATTTTCTAATTTGTGTGTTTAATGTGAGGTAGAGTTTAATTTTTTTTATAAAAAGAAAAGAATTTCTGTTCAAGGAAAGTCTCAGTAGTACATTAATCAAGTGTAACAAAGATATTTATACACTGTTGATAACTCAGGCTTTAGAAAAACATTTTCAGGAAGTTTGTGATATTACTAATAGCAACTATGTACTAAATAAATAGCATTAATACATAGCATATTATTTATTAACCCTCTCATCAATCCCATGGAGTAGTAACAATATGTCCATGTTGAATTTGAGGAAACCGAAGTTTAGAGGGTTAAGGGACTTTGTCAGGGTGACGGTACGTGTTTCAAAGCCTAGGTCTATCTAATTCCTAGTGTATGGGTACTCAAATAGTGCTGTTGCTTTAAAACTTCTGAAGAGTAAAGTGAGTCAGAAAGGCAGCATATTATTCTATCGGTTAGGAATTCAGAGTATCTGAAATGGGTAGAATTAGCTTCCAGAGTGGTAGTAGACTCAGCCAGAATTCTAAATGTTCATTATTAAAGATGGATTTAATTCCTGTGCACTGACAAAGTGACTGGCCAGCCTTTTCTTAATCAGAAATAGACAGAGCTAACAGATGGTATAGGTCAATGCTGGGAGATACATTCTGTAAGGTTTAAGCCTCATCACACTCTCTCTAAAATACTTTCTGCCTATTCTGCCTCTTAACCAAGAGAAAACTAATTGATATGAAGCATTTTGTGAACTAAAAAACACTATGAGAATATTGCATTCTGGGGTTGGTTTTTTGGGGGGGGATTTTTTTTTTTTTTTGGTCTTTTAAAAATAACGTATTTGGGGCTGTGCTGGGTCTTGGTTGCTCAAGGCAAGCTTTCCCCAGTTGCAACAAGCGGGGCTACTCTTGGTAGCTGTGCACGGACGTCTCCTGGCTTCTCAAGTTGCCAGGCTTGAGTAGGCACACAGACTTAGTGAGTGGCTCAGGAGCCCGAGCACGCGGGCCTCAGGAGTTGGCACGCGCGGGCTCGGTTCTTGTGACTCCCAGGCTCCAGAGCAGGGACGCAGTAGGTGTGACGCACAGGCCTAGTTCCTCCACAGCATGTGGAGTCTTCCCGGAGCAGGGATGAGCCTGCATCCCTTTTGGTGGCAGGAGGAGTCCCAGCCGCTGCACCACCAGGGAAGACCCATTCTGTTGTCTTTCTATGGTGAATTTTTTGTTGGTAAAATTAATGCTTATGAAAGAAAAAGTTTTTCCTAATCACCCCAATAATTCATCATGCTGTGCTTTATAAAATTGAGCTATAATTCACTTCTCATAAATTTCAACCCTTTAAAATGTACAGTCTAGTAAGTTTCACAGGGTTGTACAGCCATTACCACTAATTCTAAAACATTTTCATCGTTTTAAAAAGAAAGTCCATTGAATTCCCTGGCTGTCTTTTGGTCAGGTCTCCGCACTTTGACTGCCAAGGGCCTGGTTCAGTCCCTCACTGGGAATCTGAGATACACCAAGCCGCTGGGTTTAGCTAAAAGGAAAAAAGAAACTCCCTATCTGTTAGACGTCTTCGCCCCTTCTCCCATCCTCTCAGCACCTGCCAACCACTGATGCACCTTCCGTCCTCGGCGCTGCCTGCTCTGGACTGCTGTGACGCGCGGCACGTGTTCGTCTGGCGTGGCGTGTGCCAGCCTGGAGTCCGTTTCATTGCCAAAGAACACTCGGCGGCATGCCTACACCGTGGTTTCTGTATTCACCCATCACTTAGCAGAGGCTCGGCTGTCTTTACTTTTGAGCTGTTATGAATGATGCTGATGTGAGCATTTCTGTGCAGGATACTTGTAGACATGTGTTTGCCTTTCTCTGGAGTGTATGCCTAGGAGTGCAGTTGCTGGTTCACATGGCAGCCTTTGAGAATTGGCCAGATGTTTCCAGAGAAGCCGTGCCACTCTGTTCCCTCGGGCAGTGTGCTGGAGCTCCAGGTTTTCTGCATCCTGGCAGCACTTGTCGTTGTCCATCTTTTTTTGGATTGCAGCCATCCGAATGGGTGTGAAGTGGTATCTTGTTGTGGGTTTAAACTTAATTTCCTTAATAACTAATGATGTTGAGCCTTTCATGTGCTACTGGTCATTTGTATACCTTCTTGGGAGACTTTCCATTCATCGCCTTTGCCTCTTTTTTTAAGAAGTATTAAGTTGTTTTAAATAGTTCTTTATCGTCTATATGTACATGTCCATGTATTAGGTACACCATCTGCAAAACTTTTCTCCTACTTTATAGACTGTCTTTCCACTTTGTAAATCATATCCCTTGAAGCACAAAACTTTTTAATTTTGATGGTGGCCACTTCATCTGTTTTTGTTGTTGTTGATTATGCTTTGGTGTCATATCGAGGAAACCGTCACCTAATCCAAGTTCACAAAGAGTCACACCTATATTTTCTTATAAGAATTTATTATTTTAGCTCTTACATTTAATACTTCGATCCATTTTGAGTTAATTTTTCCTATTTTTAAATTATGAAATATATAAAATTTGCTACTTTACATATACAGGTCAATAGTATTAAATTCACTCACAATGTTGTGCAGCGTCCACCACCATTCATCTCCATAACTTCTCTTCATCTTGTAAAACAAACTTTTTACCCATTAAACACTAATGCCCATTGCCATCTCCTCCTTGTACCCAGGAGCCAGCACTCTGCTCTCTACTCTGCTAAGAATGTGACTGCTCTCAGGGTTTCACTGAGTGTGTGTGTGTGACTCACTTCAGTGGTGTCTGACTCTGGGACCCTATGGACGTAGCCTGCCAGGCTGCTCTGTCCGTGGGACTCTCCAGGCAGCAGTACTGGAGTGGGTCGCCATATTCTTCACCAGGGGATCTTCCCTGTCTGGGGGTAGAACCCGTGTCTCTCCAGTCTCCCTCGCCGGCGTGGATTGCCACTAGCACCTCCAGGGAAGCCCAGGGGGCGCCACTCTTTTCTTTCTGTCTCTGAGAATTTGGCTACTCTGGATGCTTCCCGTAAGCGAAGCCACACAGTAGTGGGTTGCCTTCTGTGAGCGGCTTATCTCACTTAACACGGTGTCCTTCAAGTCCATCTGTTGCAGCAGGGGCCAGAATCTCCTCACTTTAAGACGCTGAATCATACTCCATTGTGTGGATGCGGCACATTTGCTTATCTGTTGTCTGTGCACAGACACTTTGCTTGCTCCCACCTCTTGACTTTTATGAATCCTGCCGCTGTGAATGTCTGTACAAATACCTCTTTAAGGCACTGCTTCCAGTTCTTTGGTTTGATAGTAGCCGTTATAGTGAGTATGAGATAGCATCTTGTAGGTTTGATTTTTTTTATTTCCCCAATGAATTGTGATGTTGATCAACCTTTCGTGTGCTTATTGGTTATTTGTATATTTTCTTTGGAGAAATGTCTGTTCATATGTTTTGCCTATTTTTAATCAAGTTGAGTTTTTTTATGTTGCCAAGTTTTAGAAGTTCTTGATATAATCAGAGGTTTATACCTTGTCAGAGTCATGATTTGCAACTGTTTTTTCTCATTCTGTAGTTTGCGTTTCCACCTGTTGATACTGTCTCTCAGTGCACAAATACTAAAAATTTTTATGAAGTCTACATTGTGTGGTTTCTTTTTTCCCCCGTTCAGTTCCCTGTGCCTTTTGTCTCGCGTCATGAAATCGTTGCCGAATCTAGTGGTGTGGTAACTTTTCTCCTAGGTTTTCTTCTAAGAGTTTTGTAGTTTCAGGTCTGACATTTAGGTCTGAATTAATTTAGGTCTCTGATTGAATTGATTCTTGTGTATGGTGTGAGGTAAGAGCCTAGCTTCATTATTCTGCATATGGATATGGTTTTTCTAGCACTTTTGTTGAAAAGAATGTTTTTTTCCCTTATTGAATGGTCTCAGCTCCCTTGTCAAAAATTGTTTAACCACATTTGCAACAATTTACTTCTGGAATGTCTTTTCCTTTGGTCTATATGTTTGTCCTTATGCTAATACCACAATTTTGTGACTAAAGCTTTGTAGCAGATTTTGAAATCATGAAGCACAAGTCTCCAAACTTTGTTCTTTATCAAAATAATTTTGTCTATTCGAGATCCCTTGAAATTCCATATGAAGCTCAGAATGGGTTTTTCTATTTCTGAAAAAAAAAAATCATTGAAACTGTGATAGGAATTGTATTAATCTGTAAATCACTTTGGGAAATATTGACATACTAGCAGTGTGAAGTCTTTCAACCCGTGAGCATGGGAAATGTTTCCATTTATTCCTCTCAGCACTGTTTTGCAGTTTTTAATGTACAAATCGCTTACCTTTTAGGGGCTTCCCTCAAAGCTCAGCCAGTAGAGTCTGCCTGCAGTGCAAGAGACCCAGGCTCAGTTCCTGGGTGGGGCAGATCCCCTGGAGAAGGAAATGGCAGCCCACCCCAGGATTCTTCCCTGGACAATCTCATGGACAGAGGAGCCTGGCAGGGGCTGCGAGAGTCGGACACGACTGAGCGCCTACGCACACGCTCGCCTTTCACGTCCTCTTTTCTACCTGCGGTGCCTTTTCTTGCTTTTGCCTGCTTCATTGCTCTTGCCGGAACTCCCAGTACAGCGCTGAGCAGAAAAGGTAAAAGCAGGCCTCCTTGTTATAGAGGGAAAGTTCTCAGTCTTTGACCATCGAGTGTGATGTTGACTCTGGATTGTTTGTATACAGCTTTTATTAAGTTTAGATAATTTGTTTCTATTCCTAGTTCAGTGAGTGTTTTTATCATGAAAGGCTGATACCTTTTGTCGAATGCTCTTGCTCCTTCTGTTGAGATGCTGTTGTGGGATTCTCCCTTCACTGTGCTAACGCCGTGTATTATGGTGATGGGCTTCTGCATGTTGACCCAGTGCCTTCGCCTGGCTTATGTCAGGGCAGTGCTGGCTTCAGTAGAGTGAGGTGAGAGGCGTTCCTTCCTCTGCAGTCTTGTGGATGAGTCTGAGAGTGCTGCTCTAAGTATTTGGTAGAAATGACCAGTGAAGCTGTTGGGTCCAGGCTTTTCTTTATGAGGAGATTTTTTTAATTGATTCATTTCTCCTTAGTAGTTAACAGTCTATTCATGTTTTCCATTTCTTCATGCTTTAGTCACGGCTGCTAAGTTACTTCAGTCGTGTCTGACTCTGCGACCCCATGGACTGCAGCCCACCAGGCTCCTCCGTCCATGGGATTTTCCAGGCAGAAGTTCTGGAGTGGGGTGCCATCACCTCCTCCCTTTGGTCATGGCAGGTTTGTTAATTTCATCTAGGTTATCCAATTTGTTGGCATACAACTGATCATAGTATTCTTCTATAAACTTTTATATTTCTATACAATTGATAATAATCTCACTTTCCTTTCTGATTTCAGTAATTTGAGTCTTCTCTTTCTTTCCCCTTAGTCCATCTAGCTAGGTTCAGTTCTGTTCAGTCCTGTCTGACTTTGCAACCCCATGGACTGAAGCACGCCAGGCTTCCCTGTTCTCAATTCTCAGAGCTTGCTCAAACTCACGTCCATCAAGTTGGTAATGCCATCCAACCATCTTATCTTCTGTTGTCCCCTTCTACTCCCGCCTTCAATCTTTCCCAGCATCAGGGTCTTTTCCAATGAGTCAGTTCTTCGCATCCGGTGGCCAAAGTATTGGAGAGGGAGGGATCTCCTTGCACTCCAAGGGACTCTCAAGAGTCTTCTGTGACACTGCAGTTCAAAAGCATCAATTTTTCTGTGCTTAGCTTTCTTTATGGTCCAACTCTTGCATTCATGCATGACTACTGGAAAACCATAGTTTTGACTAGGTGGACCTTTGTCAGCAAAGTAGTGTCTCTACTTTTTAATACACTGTCTAGGTTGGTCATAGCTTTTCTTCCAAGGAGCAGCATCTTTTAATTTCATGGGTGCAGTCACCATCAGCAGTGATTTTGGAGCCCAGGAAAATAAAGTGTGTCACTGTTTCCATTGTTCCCCATCTATTTGCCATGAAGTGATGGGACCAGATACCATGATCTTCATTTTTTGAATGTTGAGTTTTAAGCCAACTTTTTTCACTCTCCTCTCTGACTTTCATCAAGAGGCTCTTCAGTTCTTCACTTTCTGCCGTAAGGGTGGTGTCTGTCATCTGCGTATCTGAGGTTGTTGATATTTCTCCTGGCACTCTTGATTCCAGGTTGTGCTTCTTCCAGCCTTGCATCTGCATGATGTACTCTGCATGTAAATTAAATAAGCAGGGTGACAATATACAGCCTTGATGTACTCCTTTCCTGAGCTGGAACCAGTCTGTTGTTCCATGTCAACTGTTACTTCTTGACCTGCATACAGATTTCTCAGGAGGCAGGTAAGCTGGTCTGGTATTCCTGTCTCTTGAAGAATTTTCCACAGTTTGCTGTGATCGACACAGTCAAAGGCTTTGGCTTAATCAATAAATCAGAAGTAGATGTTTTTCTGGAACTGTCTTGCTTTTTCCATGATCCAGTGGATGTTGGCAATTTGATCTCTGGTTCCTCTGCCTTTTCTAAATCGAGCTTGAACATCTGGAAGTTCACAGTTCATGTACTGTTGAAGCCTGGCTTGGAGAATTTTGAGCATTACTTTGCTAGCATGTGAGATGAGTGCAATTATGTAGTAGTTGGAACATTCTTCTACAATTTTGTCAATTTTGTTGATCTTTTCAAAGAATCAGCTTTGATTTCTTGATTTTTTTAATATATCCTTTCACTTGCTAAATTTGAATTCAGTTTGTTCTTTTCTTTTATACTCTAGTTGTAAAAGTTAGGTTAATTGTTTGAGATTTTTCTTCTTTTTTTTAAACTAATTTCTAGCTCCTTAGTTTCCCTCTTAATGCCACTTTTGCAAATTCCCTAAGTTGTGGTATGTTATGTTTTTGTCTCCATTCATTTCCAAGTTTTTTATAATTACCCTTATGGTTTCCTTTTTGATTCATTGGTCATTGAAGAATATGTTGTCTAATTTCCACAAATTTGTGATTTTTTCCAGTTTCCTCTTATTGGCGATTTCGAACTTCATTCTGTTATGGTCAGAGAACACTTTATCTGATTCAGTTCGGTTCAGTCGCTTAGTCATGTCTGACTCTTTGCGACCCCATGAATCTCAGCACGCCAGGCCTCCCTGTCTATCACCAACTCCGAGAGTTCACTCAGACTCACGTCCATCGAGTCCATGATGCCATCCAGCCATCTCATCCTCGGTCGTCCCCTTCTCCTCCTGCCCCCAATCCCTCCTAGCATCAGAGTCTTTTCCAGTGAGTCAACTCTTCACATGAGATGGCCAAAGTACTGGAGTTTCAGCTTCATCACTCCTTCCAAAGAACACCCAGGACTGATCTCCTTCGGAATGGACTGGTTGGAACTCCTTGCAGTCCAAGGGACTCTCAAGAGTCTTCTCCAACACCACAGTTCAGAAGCATCAGTTCTTCGGCGCTCAGCCTTTTCCACAGTCCAAATCTCACATCCATACATGACCACAGGAAAAACCATAACCTTGACTAAACGGACCTTTGTTGGCAAAGTAATGTCTCTGTTTTTAATATACTATCTAGATTGGTCATAACTTTCTTTCAAAGGAGTAAGCGTCCTTTAATTTCATGGCTGCAGTCACCATCTGCAGTGATTTTGGAGCCCTTCAAAATAAAGTCTGTCACTGTTTCCATTGTCTCTCCATCTATTTGCCATGGAGTGATAGGACGAGATGCCATGATCTTTGTTTTCTGAATGTTGAGCTTTAAGCCAACTTTTTCACTCTCCTCTTTCACTTTCATCAAGAGGCTTTTTAGTCCCTCTTCACTTTCTGCCATAAGGGTGGTGTCATCTGCATATCTGAGGTTATTGATATTTCTCCTGGCAATCTTGATTCCAGCTTGTGCTTCTTCCAGCCCAGCATTTCTCATGATGTACTCTGCATAGAAGTTAAATAAGCAGGGTGACAGTATGCAGCCTTGAGGTACTCCTTTTCCTATTTGGAACCAGTCTGTTACATGTCTAGTTCTAACTTGCCTCCTAACCTGCATATAGGTTTCTCAAGAGGCAGGACAGGTGGTCTGGGATTCCCATATCTTTCAGAATTTTCCAGTTTATTGTGATCCACATAGTCAAAGGCTTTGGCATAGTCAATAAAGCAGAAGTAGATGTTTTTTCTGGAACTCTCTTGGTTTTTTGATGATCCAGCAGATATTGGCCATTTAATCTGTGGTTCCTCTGCCTTTTCTAAAACCAGCTGAACATCAGGGAGTTCATAGTTCATGTATTGCTGAAGCCTGGCTTGGAGAATTTTGAGCATTACCTTACTAGCGGGTGAGATGAATACAATTGTGCAGTAGTTTGAGCATTCTTTGGCATTGCCTTTCTTTGGGATTGGAATGAAAACTGACCTTTTCCAGTCTTGTGGCCACTGCTGAGTTTTCCAGACTTGCTGGCATATTGAGTGCAGCACTTTCATAGCATCATCATTCAGCATTTGAAATAGCTCCACTGGAATTCCATCACCTCCATTAGCTTTGTTCGAAGTGATGCTTTCTAAGGCCTGCTTGACTTGCTGTCTTTTAAAATTTGCTGAGATGTAAGCTTTGGCTGCATTTACGGCCCGTCCTGGAGAACGCCCCTTGTGGACTTGAGGAGAATGTGTGTGTGTTGTTTCTCGGCAGCACATCCTGTTACCGTGTGTTCAGTCTCGCTAGTTTCCATTGTGTTAAGTCTTCTCTCTCCTCATACATCTTCTGATGGTTCTGTTCCTTCTTGAGATTGCGATATTGAAGTCTCCAGTTACTGCAGAACTGTTTCTTCCTTAAGTTCTATCAGTTTGGGCTTCATGTACTTTGCTCATTATAAAGTGTGTAACTGTGATTATTATGTCTTCTTGCTGTGTTGAATCTCTTATTAGTATCCTTCTTCGGCTTCCCTGGTGGCTCAGAGGATAAAAGAGTCTGCCTGCAGTGCAGGTGACCTGGGTTCGATCCCGGGTCGGAAGATCCCCTGGAGAAGGAAATGGCAACCCACTCTAGGATTCTGGCCTGGAAAATCTCGTGGTTGGAGGAGCCTGGCAGGCTACAGTCCATGGGCTCACAAGAGTTGGACACGACTGAACGACTTCACTTGCTTCTTTCTTTCTTCTTTCTTTGTCTCTTAAACCCTTTTAAACTTTGAAGTCTGCTTTGATTTTAGAACAGCTACCTCTGCTCTCTCTTGGTGTTTGTTTGCATAAATTATCTTTTCCCTTCCTTTCCTTTCCAGTCTCTTTGTGTCTTGGGGTCTGAAGAGAGCCTCCCAGGCAGCATGCGGTTGAGACAGTGTCTCCAGGGTGTTCTGCCACCGTGCCTTTTGACTAGAGAGTTTTATTGGTTTGCATTTACAGTATTTACGCGTGAGGAGCTTCTGTGGGTTTGCTCTTTGTTGTACGTATGCCCTGCAGCTTTTCTGTCCTTCATTTTCTGCATTCCTATCTTCTTTTATATTTAGTTGGTTTTTTGGTAGTGAAGTGTTTAAATCGCTTCTCATTTTCTTTTGTGCCTATTCCATGGCTGTTTTCTTTACGGTTACCATGAAGGTTACATATAACATCCTGAAGTTGCAAATTCACACTAGCATGAACTTACACCAACTTAATTTCACTCACTAGCAAACATGTTTCCTTTACAGGTCTGTCCCTACCTCTTTCAGTAGTTGATGTCACTGATTACATTTTTATGCCCCAAAACATAAGCTAATAATTCTTTTAAATACATTACTCTCCTTAATTATGTAGAAAACAAGATTCTGTATTTCCTACCAAAGATATAGCAATAATATCACAATAATTGAGGGCTTTTAAAGTGTATTTTTAGAAAACAAAAGGTGCGGCTGTAAACCGTGGCTGCAGTGACGCCGGCGTTCGGCAGTCGCCGTGTTTGCGTTTACTGGCATTCTTGTTTCTCCGGCCCTAGTGTCTTTTCCTTTCTCCTCGCAGGGCAAGGCTAGTGACCACAAATTCTCTTAGCTTTTGCTACCTGGAAATGTCTTGGTTCTCTCTCACTTTTAAAAATCCTTGTTTATTTACTTGTTTGTTTCAGTTGGAGTATGTATGTGTGAGTGCCCACTCAGTCGTGTTCCATTCTTTGTGCCCTCTTGCATGTAGCCCACCAGGCTCCTCTGTCCGTGGAATTTTCCAGGAAGGAATGCTGGTGTGGGTTGCGCTTCCTTCTCCAGATCTTCCAGACCCTGTCATTGGGCCTGGGTCTCTGGTGGCTCCCGCGCTGGTGGGCGACCCCTTCACCACCAGCGCTGCCTCGTTGATGTACAGTGGTGTGTGAATTTCCGCTGCGCAGCAGAGCGACTCAGTTATGAATAGGGTTTATTATGGGAGACTGAATATAGTTCCTGTGCTCTACAGCAGGACCTTGTTTATCTTCTGTGTATTTTATGTGTGTATAATAAAAGATTTTTACATATTAGATACAGGGAAGTCATTCTGTTTTATGCATAAGTTAACTTGAATTTTATGCTCATTAGAATAGCCTGTTCATGGCCTATCGAATATGCATTGTATATCTGCTTTAATTATTGAAAAGGGCACATTGACCAGAAGAATGTCCATGTTAAAAACAAAGATTAGATTACTGTCTTCTTGGATTGCCATTGCTGGTCCTCCTTTGATGATAAGACTCTCTTTCAAGGTGCCAAGGCCATGCCGACTTGCTGATCTCTGATCCACGTAGGGTTTTGTTTTTGTTTTTAAACCTTGAAAAAATATAATGTTCTTTGTTTTCACGAGATGCAAAACTGCTTGGCAGCCATGCTTCTCCAGAGGAGCTGGTCAGAGTAATCTGGGAAGCTGACCTCTGGGCTAGTCTTCAGTTTGGCTCACAGAAAACTTTTCTTACTACAGAGCTTTTATTGGTTATTTTTATTGACATTTGTATTTGTTAATCCCAGAGTCCTAACTTATGCCCCTCCCCTTCGGTAGCTGTAGTCTGCTTTCTATGTCTCTGATTTTATTTCTGTTTGGTAAATAAGTCCATTGGTATACTTCTAAAAGACTCAACATACAGGCGATACCATGTGCTATTTGTCGTTTCTCTTTCTCCCTCACCTGATATGGTAACCTCCGGGTCCATCCATGTTGCTGCAAACGGTACTATTTCGTTCTTTTCTTCCCCCATTCTTTTTTATGGCTGCACTGCGTGCCGCTGTCTGCGTACGCGCCGACCTTGGCCCTCTCGCCTGCTGACGGGCGTTTAGGCTGTTGCCCTGTCGTGGCTGTTGTAAGTGGTGCTGCCATGAACACTGGGAGGCACGTTATCTTTCCGGTTAGAATTTTCACCAGATTTATGCCCAGGAGTGCAACTGCTGGATCATACGGCAGCTCTTATTATTATTATTATTTTTTTAAAGGAACCCCCATACTGTTCTCCAGGCTTCCCAGGTGGCGCTAGTGGTAAAGAACCCACCTGCCAGTGCAAGAGATGTCAGAGACGTAGGTTCAGTCCCTGGGTTGGGAAGATCCCCTGGAGGAGGGTGTGGCAGTCCACCCCAGTATTCTTGCCTGGAGAACCCCAGGAAGTGACGTGGCACACACACACGCAAACTGTTCTCCAAAGCGGCTGCAGCGGTTCCCATTCCCACCAGCAGTGGAGGAGCTTTCCTTTCCTCCAAACCCTCTCCAGCATTTGTTATTTGTAGACTTTTTGACTATGGCTATTCTGACTGGTGTGAGGTAATACCTCATTGTTGTTTTGATTTGCATTTCTCTGATAGTTAGTGATGCTGAGCACCTTTTCATGCGTTTTATTTGCCAACTTGTGTGTTGTCTTTGGAGAAATATCTAGGTCTTATTTTTTTATTGAGTTGTTTGCTTTTTTTGTTACTGAGTTGTATGAGCTGTTTGTATATTTTGGAAATTAAGCCCTTATTACGTTATTTGAAGGCATTTTCTCCCAGTCCACAGGTTGTCTTTTCATTTTGTTTATGGTATACTTTGCTGTGCAAAAAAGCTTGTAAGTTTTATTTTTATTTCTGTTGTCTTGGGAGACTAAACTAAGAAAACTGTGCATGATTTATGTCAGAGAATGTTTTGCCTATGTTCTCTTCTACGAGTTTTATTGTGTCATGTCTTATATATGTCTCAGCCATTTTGAGTTTATTTTGCATGGGGTATGAGGGAGTGTTCCACCTCCTTGATTTATACGTGGCTGTCCAGCCGCTTGCTGAAGAGCCTGGCTTGTCTGAGGTTAGTTGACCGTAGATGTGTGGGATTATTTGGGGTCCTCTGATTCTGGGCCAGTCCTGCCTGATCTTGATCACTGTAGCCTGACATCTGGGAGGGTTATGCTTCCAGCTTCGTTCTTTTTTCTCAGGATTGCTTTGGCAATTCTGGATCTGTTATCATTCCATAAAAATTTTGGAATTATTTTAGTTCCATGTGAAATGTCATGGGTAATTTAGTGGAGAATCCCGTTAAATCTATAGATTACTTTGGGTAGTGTGGCCATTTTAACAATATTCTTCTAATCCAAGAATATGGTGTCTTTCCATTTTTTTTGTATGCATATTCCTTTATCAGTGTTTTAAAGTTGTCAGCATATGTCTTTCACCTCCTTGATTGAGTTTATTCCTATTTGTTCTGTTTTTTTAATGTGGTTTTAAAGGAATCTTTACGAAGAGTTTTTCCCTTGCTGCTGTTTCATTGTTAGTGTAAAGAAGTGCAACTGACTTATGTGTGTTATTCTTGTATCCTGCCACCTTGCTGAGTTCATTTATCACTTCTGGTAGCTCTTATGTGGAGCCTCTTTATACCTAGTATCGGATCTTTATACCTAGTATCGGATCTTTATACCTAGTATCGGATCGGATGGCACCTAGTCTAAGACTCATGGCTCAGTAATAAGGCCATGATGCCTTTATACCCAGTAGTCCCTAATCCTTACATACTTCTGAAAAAAAGACGCCCAGACAGCAGCTGGGTCTCACTCTCAGATTTAAAGGAGGCGTCCTCTCTCATCAGATTGGCACCGGAATCACAATGCTTGTTGCACTGAAGTAGAAATCCTCATCAGTACCCCCTCAGTACTTGACTCCCTCAAGGCTTTACAGATAGCCCTCATCTTCTGGAGCAGGCTCTAGCCCAGGATCTGCAAGACCTAACTCCTGAGGGGGAACGTTTATTCACTGTATTGATGATCTCTTGATCTGCTCCCCACTCAGCCCCACACCATTATAGACACCACTCAGGTCCTAAATTTCCTGGTTTATTGGGGTTACAATGTGTCCATATCTAAGGCCCAGTTGGTAAAGGACCCGCCTGCCGGAGCAGGAGCCATGGAGACTCTGGCCTGACCCCTGGCGGGGGAGACAGCCTGGAGGCCGTGGCAGCCCGCTGCAGTGCTCTCGCCTGGAGAACCCCTCAGACAGAGGGGCCCACGGGCTGCCGCCCACAGGGTCGCAGGGAGTGAGTGGGACGCGGCCGAGTGACTGAGCATGCGTGTGGGCGTGTTGAGGGCATATGTTAATGAGTGTAATATACCTTCTTATATTGATCCTTTTTTTAATCATTATGCAGTTTCCTTCTTTATCTTTGTTTTTGGCTTTTGTTTTAAAATCTGTTTTGTCTGATATGAGTATTGTTACCCCTGCTTTCTTCTTATTTCTGTTTGCACGAAACTAGATTTTCCACCCCCTTACTTGCAGCCCGTATGCGTTCCTTGTTTTAGAGTGGGCCATTTGTGGGCAGTATATTGGAGCCTCTTGTTTTACTATCTAATCTGCTACTCTATGTCTTTTGATTGGAACATTCAATCCATTGACATATAACGTAATTATTGATAGATATGTACGTATTGCCATTGTAAACCTTGTTTTCCGGTTTGATGTTACATTTCTTCTTTTCCTTTTGCAGTTTGATGGTTTTCTTTTATATTATGCTTGTGTTTTCTTCTTCTCAGTTTTTGTGGCTATAGTGTATGTTTTTGATTTGTGTGTGTGTGTTAGTCGCTCAGTTGTGTCTGACTCTTTGCGACTCCATGGACTGTAGCCCACCCGGCTCCTTTGTCCATGGGATTTTCCAGGCAAGAATACTGGAATGGGTTGCCATTTCCTTCTCCAAGGAATCTTCCAGTCCAGGGTTTGAACCCAGATCTCCTGAATTGAGGGCAGATTCTTTACCATCTGAGCCGCCAGGGAAGCCCCCATTTACTTCAGATGGGTATTCATATATGTATTCCAAACACATTCTAAAAAACAAAACCTATTTTCGTACCTCCCACACATTTTATGGGTTTGATGTCTTTTATATCTTCATGTTTATCCTTTTCTTGTTTCTTGCAGCTATTATCACTTCACACAATTGCTTTGAATTTTTTGACTGGTGTACTGGTTTATTTAAGTGATCTTTCTAGTTGTGTTTTTCTCTTTCCTGTAGGTTCTTCCTTCTCTCTAATTTATTTATTTTAATGGTTTTTAAATAGTTTATTTTAGCTGCAGTGGATCTTCATATTCTACTCATGGTGAACTGGGGCTCCTCTGCGTCATAATGTGTGGGCTTCTCTCTGCAGTGGCTTCTCCAGGTGCGGAGCACAGGCTCTCGGCCTGCAGACTCAGGAGTTACAGTATGCAGACTCAGGAGTTACAGTATGCAGACTCAGGAGTTACAGCACACACACTCAGCGCTTAGAGCACAGAGACTCAGCGCACACTCAGGACTTACAGCACGCACACTCAGGAGTCAGAGCACAGAGACTCAGGAGTTACAGCACGCACACTCAGCGGTTAGAGCTCACAGACTCAGGAGTCAGAGCACAGAGACTCAGCGCACACTCAGGAGTCGGAGCACGCAGGCCCAGGCGGCGCCGCTCGCAGGCTGTAGAGAGCCGGCTCAGTAGTTCAGGCGCTCGGGCTTAGTTGCTTCATGGCATGTGGAGTCTTCCCAGACTGGTGATTGAACATGTGTTCCTCCTTTGACAGACAGATTCTTACCTACTGTACCACCAGGGATGGCCCCTTCTTTACTATTTAGAGAAGACCTTTCGGTATTTTTTTAACAGTAAAAGTTTAGTCTTCCTATATTATTTTACTTTTTGCTTGTCTGAGAAATTCTTTATCTCTCCTTCTCTGCTAAAGATAATGTTGCTGGGTAGAATGTCTTCGGTTGCAGGTTTTTCCCTTTAAGGATTCTGAATTTATCATTGTCACTTCCTTCTGGCCTGCAGTATTTCTGTAGAGAAATCCGAGGATAGCCTTATGGGACTTACCTTTTACTGACCCCCCCACCCCCACCCCTTTTTGGCTGCCTTTAGAATCCTCTTTAACTTTAGCCATTTTAATTGTAATCTCCCTCTCCTTTGAAGGACTGTCTTGCTGGGTGCAGGATCTTGAATTGACACACTTCTTTTCTTTGAGCACTTTGTGACTGTATTGGCCAGCTGTCTTCTGGCCTCCAAAGTTTCTAAAGAGAAATTTGCAGATAACCTAATTGTGGATTTTTTGTATGTGACAATTTGCTTCTCTTTTAAATGCTTTCAAGATTTTCTCTTGTCTTTTGAAACTTTGGTTATAATGTATCTTGATTTGGGTCTCTGTGAGTTCCTCATATGGTGAGCTTGGATGTTTATGTTCACGTCTTTGATCAAGTTTGGGCAGCCTTTCAGCCGTTATTTCTTCACGCGCGCTCCCCCAGACTCCCCCAGTGCCGCCGGCCTCACTGCTGGTGTCCCGCAGGCCTCTTTGGCGCTGGTCACTTGTCACCAATCTTTTTTCTTTCTATTCCTCAGATTCACTAAATTCCATCAAGGTTACTGATTTTTCTGCTTACTCGAATCTTCCTTTGAATCTTCCTTTGAATCCCTGTAGTGAATTTTTCATTTCAGTTTCTGAACTTTTTAGCTCCAAATTTTTTTTGCTTTCTTTCTAGATTTTCTGTCACTTATTGGTATTTTGATTTTGTTCATAAATCATTCTCTGATTTTTCCACATCTTCCTTTAGTTCAGTCCTTATCTAGTACATTTGACATGAGATCTTTTTCAGATGTAATTTTTGTTAATTTTTTTTTCCTTTGACTGGACCATATTTTTATTTCTTTGTATGCCTTGTGATTTTGTTGTTGAAAACTGGACATTTGAATTTAATAATATGGTAACTCTAGAAATCAGATTCTCTCTCTTGCCAGATATTTGCTGGGTCTTGTTAATTTGTTTTTATTGTAAGCACTTTCTGTAAGCAACATCCTGACATGTAAATTTAAGGTATTTTCTAAACCTGTGTCTTTGCCTAAGCATGCGTAGTTACTCTCTAATTTTTCCTGTATATGCAGTAGTTTGAAAGTCTGTGTCTTTAATGTCTAATTCCCAAAAGAGGAAAAAAGAAAAGTGGTTGGTAGGAGACCAAACCTGTCTTTTAAGTCCCCTGGAAATCACTTTAGCAGAGATGGGCGTTGGCAGCAGCAGGAGGCAGTGCAGACCCCCCAGATGCCACCTGCCTGTCTGCACCCCCGGGATCAGCAGCAGTCAGCGACTGGCACACGGGTCCCCGGTTTTGGAAGACAAGGGCCCTTTCTGCCACCCTGGCTCCCACGGGCTGTGTGCAGGCGGCTTCGGAGCGTGTGCACGGTGGCCTCCTCTTGAGTAGGGGGGACAGGCAGCTGCGCCGCTGTGCTAGGAGCTGGGGTTGACCAGAGTTAACTGCACTGTATCGTCCAAGTCTTCCCCTGGAAATTGCAGGCCTCCTTTGGACTCTGGAGTTCCACAGTAGTCCCATCAGATAGCTTCTGATGTCTGTCTGTGATCTAGGTAGAGAGACAGATTCTCGGTGCTTCCTACTCCACCATTTCCCCAGGATTCTCTCTCTTGAATTAACTGTTTTTTGTATAATAGGAGTGAGGTGTCCAATTTCATCCTGCCATGTTGTGTCCGATTTTTCCATCGCCATTTGTTGAAAATGCTCTTCTTTCCCCGTGGAGCTATCATGGCACTTTAATCAAAACTCATCTGACCACTGATGGAAAGGTTAGCTTCTGTGCTCTCTGTTCTGTCTTGTTGCTCTGTGTCTATGCCATGGCCACGCTGTTCCGATCACCACTGCTTTCTGACTGGAGCTCCCCAGGTGGCAGAGAGCCGGCCTGCCAGTGCAGGGGACACAAGAGACACTAAGCTTTGAAACCAGGAAGTTGAGTCCTCCAACTTTGTTCTCTCTCGAGATTGTTTTGGCTATTCTGGTTCCCTTGCATCTTCATTAATTTTAGGATGAATTCATCAATTTATGCAATATAGGCAGCTAGAATTTGAATCAGAGAAGGTGATGGCTCCCGACTCCAGTACTCTTGCCTGGAAAATCCCATGGACAGAGGAGCCTGGTGGGCTGCAGTCCATGATGTCGCTAAGAGTCGGACACGACTGAGCGACGTCACTTTCACTTTTCACTTCCATGCATTGGAGAAGGAAATGGCAACCCACTCCAGTGTTCTTGCCTGGAGAATCCCAGGGATGGGGGAGCCTGGTGGGCTGCCGTCTATGGATTCGCACAGAGTTGGACACGACTGAAGCGACTCAGCAGCAGCAGCAGAATTTGAATAGCAACTATATTGAATCTGTCGATCAGTTTGGGTAGTACTGACATCTTAACAGTATTAAGTCTTCTGATTCATGAACACAGATGTCTTTATGTTTATTTACATCTTAATTCCTTTCAACAATGTTTTGTAGTTTTCAGTATACAAATGCTGTATTTTGTTTGTTAAACTTATTCCTAAGTATTTTCTTGTGTTTGATGTTATGGTTAGTGGGATTGTTTCTTTAATTTTCTGAGTGCCCTTTGCTAACATATAAAAAAAGTAACTGATTTTCATATGTGATTTTGTATTCTGTGACCTTGGAGCTCATTTATTAGACGTAATAGTTTTTCTGTGGATTCTTCTGGATTTTCTGTATAAAGGATCGTATTATCTGCTAATAGAGATCATTTTCCTTCTTTTCAGACCTTGCTGCTTTTATTTCTTTTTCTTTTCTAATTGCCTTGTCTAGAAGTTGCAGTATGATGTCAAGTGGACATGGGGAAAGTAGACTTCTTTGTCTTGTTCCTGATCATTGGGAAAAGGGCTTCAGTCTTATATCATTAAGTATTATGTTAGCTATATAAAAACAGGTTGACATATCAGTACTTCTTAGTTTGCTGAGTGGGTTTTGTGTGTGTGTGTGTGTGTGTTTTTTTTTTTTTTGTAATCATAAAAGTGTTGAAGTTTGTTAAATGCTTTTTCTGTCCATTGAGATGATCATTTGACTTTTGTCCCCTTCTAAGGTATATTGTTTGATTCATATGTAGAAGCAACCTTATATTCCTGGGATAAATCCCACTTAGTCATAGTGTATGGCTCTTTACATGCTTCTGGATTCATTTTGTTTGGGTTTTGCTTCAGATTATTGCATCTTTATTCATAAGGAGTGTTGGTCTGGGTCTGCAGTTCTCTTGTGATCATCTGTCTGGTTTTGGTATTAGGTAGTATTGGCCTCATAGAATGAATTGAGAAGTATTTTCTTCCTCTTTTTTTTAAATTTGAAAAATATTGGTTCATGACATACTTTTATTCAAAGAAAAATAATATCTGATCACTTCAGGTGTCCAAGTGGCCGTTGGGAACCTTGAACCTTTACTTGGATGGGTATTGACCTTGTGTTATTGATGAACTTTTTCTCAGGTTTCATCGCAGTGGGCCTGGGAGGTTGCCAGCCTCTTTCACAAGCACTAGTGACCCTGGTGGTTCGCAGTGTAATGCTGGTCCTGTTTGCCGTCCTCAGCAGTGCTGTGAGGGCCTTTCTTCTGGAAACTGCCATCTCACGGCAGTGCTTTATAGCTGGCTTTGGAGACAGTGGTGGTGGGGGGGGGAGTTCAAAGATGATTTCTAAGAAGTTATTTTGGTAGCTTTATATTTAATTGATGCTGCACAGAGCAGACCTGAACATCCCTTTCATTTTTTCTTGCATTTTCAACATTAGAAACAGCTATTTCAGCTGTTTTCAGGACCATTCTGTAGAAATGTCTCATTGATTGCCTTCTCATCCTAAACTACACATTTTGTCAGTCGCATGGTCCTCAGACCCCCACTGGGCACCTTTCTGAGCCCCCTTGTGATCCAGCCCACTTCTCGCCCACAGGTACCACGTACACAGACTTCTCGGCCGGAATCTCCAGGGATGACCAGCCCCTCCCCGCCATCCAGATAATCTCCACTGACTCTGCGGTAGCCTCACCTCAGCGCATTCAGGTACCGCACCAGTCCAGCCACCTGCCCTCCCTGAATCCGTTCCAAAAACAAAGCTGCCTAAGGGTCTTAGTAAGGAGCTATGCTTCTCAGGCATCCAATATAGTGCAGTCTCATTTATTTTTTATAGTGTAAAAGAAGAAAGAGTTTACATTTGCTATGCTAACTTTTAACCTGAAAGTCTAAAGCGTCACCTCCAGCTATTGGAATGAAGCACCGTTTATAACTTTTGTGCTTCAGAATTGAGAGCAGTATGTCTAGTGTACTGGTAGTGAAGAGTGTGGACCCCGCTAACGTCAGATCCCAGTGCTCTGCTTTCTAGCTTTTCTAACGTCTCAGTTTTTTTCATTTAGAAAATGTGCATAATGCTAGTGTTTACGTCATAAGGTTTTAGGAAGAATCGGTGGATACTGCTTGTGAGACGCTTGCAGTGGTGCCTGGCACATGATAGTGATGAGTGTGTGCTTGTCATCTGTGACTCTCAGCAGTCGCAGAATCGTTCCTGCTAACTATTTCATATCCACTTATGAGAAGGCGAGTCTTCCCCAGGGCTCTGAGCCTGCCTCTGGCTCACTGAAGAAAGAGGAGATACGTGTATTGAAATCATGACCAGCAAGCAGCAGGAAGGGGAAAGTGCAGATGACTCAGATGAGGTTCGTAGTTACTTCAGAGGCTGAATCAGAAGACCAAGCCAAAGCACACGGGCAGAAATGAATGGCAGAGACGGCACTAAATGCGTAGCAGAAGTCGGGGGAAACGCCAGGCAGACACGCATTCAGTGCATTCGTTAGGGATTGCTTTCATTTTAAGCTCAGTAAAGTGAGCGGTATGCTTTAATAAGAAGATGGTTTCTATAGTGTTTCCCCATTCTTCAAAGTGATTTTATGGATTGTTAAAAACTAAGCATAAAAGAGTTGTACTAAGGAAAGGAAATGAGTTGTTAAAAATTATATTTCCATCATGCCTATTTTACTAATAGTTAATCATAAATACAGAAGTTCATATACTTATAATTTTTTTCACTTCACACCAAGTAGGACACATATATCTGAGTGTTTGGAAATTCAGAAGTAATTGGTCCAACGTTAAAGAGGTTTTACTGTTCTTCAGAATTAGAAACTTTATGTAGCTAAGTTATTTTTTCTTTCACTTTGTTCTTATTTGCTGATTGTGACTTGAAAATGAGTCCTTTATAGTTTAACGTAATAGGTATTAGGATCCTGCCTACATAACTCTCCCAGGTCTGGAAAAGGGACTGCTGCTACTGCTAAGTCGCTTCAGTCGTGTCCGACTCTCTGTGATCCCATAGATGTAAACCCCCCAGGCTCCTCTGTCCCTGGGATTCTCCAGGCAAGAGTACTAGAGTGGGTTGCCATTGCCTTCTCCTGGAAAAGGGACGGACTAACTTGGCATATTTAACTGTGGCTGTTACCTTGTGGTTTCACAGCCGTCCAAGGGCAGGTGAGAGCATAGAGCACTCCCCTGGAGACTCCAGCTAGTCTTGGAGCTGGTGTCAATTCAAGAGGGCGTGTGCAGCCCCTG
This sequence comes from Madoqua kirkii, assembly GCA_006408675.1. Taxonomy (NCBI): domain Eukaryota; kingdom Metazoa; phylum Chordata; class Mammalia; order Artiodactyla; family Bovidae; genus Madoqua; species Madoqua kirkii. The sequence goes on along the minus strand of SJYC01139779.1, from coordinate 30,612 downwards.
TATTGGTGGAAGAAGAATCCTTGTTTTCTTAAGGGCTGTTTGGGCCTCCCAGTTCATCCAGTGGGGGATCCCCATGCCCTGGTGCTTGGCCCGTGGGCCCACCATGCCCTGGCTGGAATGCACTTAGATTCTTGAGCCAGAACCTTGTAGAAAGGATCTGTGGTGGTGTGCTTTCAGTTTCTCTAGGGAAATAACCCCTTAACAGGAGTCTGATGTGCAGTAAATATAGCTGAGAATCTGGTCATTGTGAGCTGTCAATAAAGCTGAATGTACTTTGCTTCAGCTGAAGTGTATTTGAAGGTTTGGTATTTTAAAGAAGAGTTATGGTCATAACAGGCTAAAGTTGGTTTCTAGTTCTCGATGTTGGTGCTAGTGTCTTCTACCAAGTTTTCCTTTCTAGTCCTGACTTCAGTGTTGGATCTCTAGCCCATTGTGGGAAGAGAGTTCATTTCCGATGTTTTAATGAGCAGTCAGTGCTCTGACCTAGAGAGTAGCTCTGTGATAAGTTTGTGAGGGAAAGATTATTCAGTAAGGATGGCAAGCTGTGCAACATTTAGAAACTTTTGGCTCTGAATGGAACAGACTTTAGGATTAGATCTTGTTTCTACTCAGTTGTATGACCCTGGGGAAAGTTTCTGTAACATCTGTAACTGTTAAGTGACAATAGTAATAATACCTATTTTGTGGCATTGTAAAAAGATTAAGAAAAAATGCCTATAAACCTATAGGAAGTAGACATCAATAGGTGTTAGCATCTGTGTTATGATTTTTTAATGTTTTATTTTCATACAAGTTCAGATGTAAGCAAAATAATGCATAGGAATCTTGTATTCCCTTTATACAGATTCACCAGGTTTTGCTGTAACATTCTGAATGTATGTATGATGTATTTTTTTCTGAATTATTTGAGAATAAAAATAGAGACATCACGCTGCTTTGCCCTGGATACCTCCGTTGCATTTTCTATGGAGAATGACATTCTCCTACATAATTACACTACAGTGATCAAAATCAGGAAATTTAATATTGAAATAAGCCATTATCTAATCCATAGTCCAAATTCTAAAATTCATCAGTTTTCTCAACCAAGTCCTCTATAGTTGTTTTTTCCCCCATCCTAGGATTTCTTTTACTGTTTTTAATAATGACAGCAAAAATTATGGTGCCAGTCAGCACACGACCAGCAACGCATCTGGCTGTCCAGACCAGCAGCGGGCTGCCCTGACAGTGGATTTGTCACTGCTGCATGTCGTCCCACTGGCTGCAGAAGGGCTTTGGGACCACGTAGCGGGGAGTGGCGCTCCCAGTGTGGGGAGAGGCAGACTTGTGACTGGGTGGAGGACAGTGGTGTCTTGGGGATGCAGCAGACCCGTGCAGAAACTGGGAGGAAGAAGATGGCGGCAAGAGGGAAACACTAACTTGTCTGAGAGGGCGGCCTCGCTGGAGCGGTCCAGTCACAAAGCCCAGCTTCTCAGAAATTTCATGAGCTTTCATCATATGCAGTCTTTCTAGGCCAGTGGTTTTCAAGCTCTGTTCTTCATTACTTCCAGGATTATGCACATATCACGTTCAAATATCATTTTTTAATCCAGCTTTTAAAGTGATTTGTTGTTGTTCAGTCACGTCTGACTCTCTGTGACCCCGTGGACTGCAGCACACCAGGCTTCCCTGCCCTTCACTGTCTTCTGGAGGTTGCTCCATTTCATGTGCATCGAGTCAGTGATGCTGTAGATTAAAAGGAAAACACTTGCACACATTATGTGCAGATTTGACGTGCTGGAGGTCCCTGTGCTCATGTGGACAGATCTTGGCTTAATGCTTCTTTTATACCTGTGGGGCTTAAGGCTTCCCTGAGCTGTTCCTCCACACTCTCCACTTCACATCTGTATTTTCAGGAGAGCATAATTGTACTTAACTGTTTGACTGAAGGAAATGTTTAAGCTTATGAAATACATTTATATGATATAGTGCTTTTTTATCTCCTCTTTTTTTTTGGTGTTTCACCTATTACTAGAAAGACTTCTGCTGTCTGTCTTTTAAAAGTCTGGAATCCTCATTGGGTTCCCCAGGGGAGTGCGGCTCGGCCGCTGCGGCTTCCTCCCCTCAGTCTCTCATCAGCTCTGCGTTCCTGCGCGTCCTTCTGGAGCTGCCGGCCGCTCTGCCCGATCTCCAGCCGCAGCCTCTGCTGCTCCCTCGCTCGCTCTCGGGGCTCTGCTGGCTCCTCTCAGGTTCTCATAGGACTTGCTTGCATGTGGTGAATGGGCACAGGCTGTAACTGAATCACCAGAGAAGGTAAAGACGGGTCTCCCTCTCCGGATCCCTCCCGAGAACGGCCGCTGCTGCCGTGGTGCTTCCTGTTTTCAGAGGCTGGCTCTGCGCCTACACCTGTGAGTGTGTGTAAGCGGGACAGCATAGCTTACACGCCTGTCCACATTCTGCCCACACTGCTCTGCACTTCACTGTTTGGGAGGAAAGTGGCACAAATAGAGCCTCCTCTTTTTATTAAGTAGGGTTTTGAGATTTCATTTTATGAACGTTGTGAGAAGTAACCTTCCACCTGAGAGTATTCCTGTAGGATCAATTGTTCAAAACAGGCTCGCTGGCAGTGAGTGTGTCGTGTCATTTTGACAGTAGTTGCCAGACTGCCTTCCAAAGAGGTTCTGCCGGTTTGCACTCCGGCCAGCCCGGTATGAGAGTGCCTGTTTCTTACATACTCAGTGAAATATTTTGGGGGTGTGGGTGTGTGTGTGGAAATATTTTGAGAGGGTGTGTGTGTGTGTGCGTGTGTGTGTGTGTGCTGGCCCAGAAGGTGGTCTGTCTTGGTGACTGTTCCATGCAGGCTGCAGGAGAGCGTGTGTGCTGCTGTTGCTAGCTGGAGTGTTCACGGCGCCGTTAGTCAGGGTGGCTGATGGTGCCCTGACGGGCCGTCTGCCTGCATGGGCTGGCAGAGAAGAGCCAGCGCCAGACGCGGCGGTGACTGCTTGCTTCTTCCTGGCAGCTCTGTCCATTCTTGCCGCCTGTGCTTTGTCGCTGTTGCTAGGTGCGTGCACATTTAGAGGATTGTTATCTCTTTGCGGGGAATTGAGCCATTTTATCATATGAAGCCCCTCTTCATGACTGAAATTTTCCTTGTTCTGAAGTCCGCTTTGTCTTTATATTAAAGTGGCTACTCTAGCTGTCTCTTGACTTTTCACTTTTCACCTATCTGGGTTTAGGGTTTTCTGTAACAGCAAATAGTCGAATCTTCCTTTTTTACCTTGACGACGGTCTCTTTTGGATGGTTTATACAGAACACCCACGTTTAAAACAGATTGTGCGTGTATTTGAACGAATGCCCCCGTGTATGTGGCTGCTTCTGGTATGATGCCAGGCTTCTTCGTCTGCCTTTGCTAGTTTCGATTGAGCAGCTTATCTCATCCACTTTTACCTCATTTCTTAGTGTATCACGTGTACCTCTTTACAAGTGCTTTTAGTTGTTGCCCTAAAGTTTACAATTTACATTTTAAACTAATCTAAATTTATCATCAACTGACAGTATCCTGTTTCACCTGTAATGGGAACCTTTTCACAGTATTACCAACCCCTGCCCCCCGTCTTTTGTAATATTGCTGTAATTCATTTCACTTACCCACATGCTATAGTCACCCAGTACATTTTTACTTAATCTTAACAGGGTTTTTTTGTTTTTGTTTTTGTTTTTAAGATCAATTAAAATAACAAAAACAAGATTTAGTTTCACCTTCATTAATTCCTTCTCTGGTATTCTCCCATGCTTTATGTAAATACGAGTTCCTGATCTGTTCCATTTACCTTCTGCCTGAAGAAAACCTTGGGGCATTTCTTACAAGGCATATCTGCTGGTGAGTGCAATTGTGTGGTAGTTTGAGCATTCTTTGGCATTGCCTTTCTTTGGGATTGGAATGAAAACGGACCTTTTCCAGTCCTGTGGCCCCTGCTGAGTTTTCCAAATTTGCTGGTATATTGAGTGCAGCACTTTCACAGCATCATCTTTCAGGATTTGAAACAGCTCAGCTGGAATGCTGTCACCTCCACTAGCTTTGGTCATAGTGATGCTTCCTAAAGCCCACTTGACCTCACATTCCAGGATGTCTGGCTCTAGATTAGTGATCACATCATCATGATTATCTGGGTCGTGAAGGTCTTTTTTATACAGTTCTTCTGTGTATTCTTGCCCCTCTTCTTAATATCTTCTGCTTCTGTTAGGTCCATACCATTTCTGTCCTTCATCAAGCCCATCTTTGCATGAAATGTTCCCTTAGTATCTCTAGTTTTCTTGAAGAGATCTCTAGTCTTTCCCATTCTGTTGTTTTCCTCTATTTCTTTGCACTGATCACTGAAGAAGGCTCTCTTATCTCTTCTTGCTATTCTTTGGAACTCTGCATTCAGATGCTTATATCTTTCCTTTTCTCCTTTGCTTTCGCTTCGCTTCTTTTCACAGCTATTTGTAAGGCCTCCCCAGACAGCCATTTTGCTTTTTTGCGTTTCTTTTCCATGGGGATGGTCTTGATCCCTGTCTCCTGTACAATGTCATGAACCTCAGTCCATAGTTCATCAGGCAGTCTATCAGATCCAGGCCCTTAAATCTATTTCTCACTTCCACTGTATAATCATAAGGGATTTGATTTAGGTCATACCTGAATGGTCTAGCAGTTTTCCCTACTTTCTTCAATTTGAATCTGAATTTGGTAATAAGGAGTTCATGATCTGAGCCACAGTCAGCTCCTGGTCTTATTTTTGTTGACTGTATAGAGCTTCTTCATCTTTGGCTTCAAAGAGTATAATCAGTCTGATTTTGGTGTTGACCATCTAGTGATGTCCATGTGTAGAGTCTTCTGTTGTTTGAAGAAGGTGTTTGCTATGACCAGTGCATTTTCTTGGCAAAACTTTATTAGTCTTTGCCCTGCTTCATCCCACATTCCAAGGCCAAATTTGCCTGTTACTCCAGGTGTTTCTTGACTTCCTATTCTCACATTCCAGTCCCCTATAATGAAAAGGACATCTTTTTGGAGTGTTAGTTCCAAAAGGTCTTGTAGGTCTTCATAGAACCGTTCAACTTCAGCTTCTTCAACGTTACTGGTTGGGGCATAGACTTGGATTACCGTGATATTGAATGGCTTGCCTTGGAAACGAACAGAGATCATTTTGTCATTTTTGAGATTGCATCCAAGTACTGCATTTCAGACTCTTTTGTTAACCATGGTGGCTACTCCATTTTTTCTGAGGGATTCTTGCCCACAGTAGTAGATATAATGGTCATCTGAGTTAAATTCACCCATTTCAGTCCATTTTAGTTTGCTGATTCCTAGAATGTGGACGTTCACTCTTGCTATCTCCTGTTTGATCACTTTCAATTTGCCTTGATTCATGGACCTGACATTCCAGGTTCCTATGCAATATTGCTCTTTACAGCATCGGACCTTGCTTCTATCACCAGTCCCATCCACAGCTGGGTAATTTTTTTGCTTTGGCCCCATCCCTTCATTCTTCCTGGAGTTATTTCTCCACTGATCTCCAGTAGCATATTGGGCACCTACTAGTATTTATTTATTTTCCCTGCCCCCACTCAGATGAGAAAGGCAGGCAGAGGGACCTGGAGTTGAAGAAATGCCCTTTCCGCACTGGGATAAGACAAGTCTCTCGGAAAGCCTCTTCTCCTGGGGAACAGACCTTTGCTGCATTGAGTTTCTGTTTTGTCTTGTTGTCACCAGGAAGACTCTCCCTCTCCTGCCAGAGTCAGCAGAGGCTCCTTCTCATTTCTTTACCAGGAGAGCCAAGCGGGCTCCTGGGGCCGGAACTCCTGCGCGTGGGGGCCCCGCGCCTTCACCCCCGGAGTCCCGCACTCCCATGCGGGTGACACGTGGGCTCCAGCCCCACTGTGACTGCCGCGTGGGCTTCCCGCCCACGTGGCTTCTGGCCTCGGGCTTGACGCATCCACTTTTCTCCAGATCTCAGTTTGCCCCACGGTCAGCTCTCTGATGAGCCCTCAAGGAAAGTCCTTGGTTTTCAGTTTGTTTAGCTTTTTTTAAGGACGTGCTGATGCCTTCCCAGCTCCTCACGTGGAGACGTTGGAACTGGAAGCGTGCTTTGAGCGGGACTCACCTGTCTGTAGTTGATGGACATCCTCACCTGCGCATCTCACGCTCGGCAAGCCAGAAACACTCTCACTGCCCACCGCCCCTCGCCCGGCCACCGCCTGCTCCGGCGGGAGACTGAGAGCGGGCCCCGCCTTCCTGCTCGCACCCGCCCTGGGCCCGGCTCTGCGCTCAGCTCTGGGAGCCCCAGGGGCACCCAGCTGTCCCCCGGCTGCCAGTTTCTTGTTTTCCCTTTTTTCCAGCCAGCATCTAAGAAGGTCTTTGTTTCCCATCATTCCCTCACTTAAAACTTTGAGTGTATTTAGAAAACACGTTTTATCTTATTTCAGAAAGAAAACTTTGTCGAATATTTTACCCACCTGAACCTGTAGGGATCGAGGCGTTCGTGGGGCCAAGTGGAGAAGACACTTGTTTTATCATTGTCACCTGTTAGCAACACTAGTTACTCATGAGTTACCGATTTTAAAAGTCATTTGCTTTTTTGTGTAGTTCAGAAAATGTTTTAAACATTTTTTACCTTTTTCATTTTAAGTTTAGTCATCTATGCTGTTGTTCTTTGTTGTACTCTAGCATGTGCTGGCCTGTAATGATGACAGATTTTGCATGTGTTATATAAAGACCTATGTGTCTGTCTGGGGCGCATGTGTGGATGCATGTGTGTATAGAACAGTACAGGATAGGGGTCCAATAGCACAAGGATCCGGAGACCTGCTTCTGGGGAAACAGCCCCGAGTGGCTCTCACTGTGCTTACAGGCCCACACTCCGCGCAGGCCCAGCCCCCTCCCCTCTAGATCCTTGGGCCTGACATTAGTCCCCAGAGCTCCTTCCTCAGGACATGCCAGAACATCTCCTGTTGCTTAGAGCACACTTTCCCCTAGACCTGTACCTGGCACCATTCTCCTATCTTTGAATCTTCTTGGAAACGTCGCCTCATCACAGAGGCCTTCCCTCATCTCTGTTTCTAAAGTGCCTGCATTTTTCTCTTACCCCAGCCTGATCTTTCCCCTGAAGGCATCTATCATACACTTAAATTATTTCCTGGTTGGTCTCTTTACTTGTTTTTTTGCCAGTCTTTCTCTTTAAAATGAAAGCTTGGTGAAGGCAGGCACCATCTCCGCAGTGCCTGTCTCTAGCCTAGTGCCAGCAAAGGTCCGTCTGGTCAAAGCTGTGGTTTTTCCAGTGGTCATGTATGGATGTGAGAGTTGGGCCATAAAGAAAGCTGAGGGCCGAAGAACTGATGCTTTTGAACTGTGGTGTTGGAGATGACTCTTCAGAGTCCCTTGGACAGCAGAGAGATCCAACTAGTCCATCCTAAAGGAAATCAGCCCTGAATATTCATTGGAAGACTGATGCTGATGCTGAAATTCCAATACTTTGGCTGAAATTCCAATACTTTGGCCACCTGATGCGAAGAGCTAACTCATTGGAAAAGACTCTGATGCTGGGAAAGATTGTAGGCAGGAGGAGAAGAGGGCGACAGAGGATGAGATGGTTGGATGGCATCACCAACTCGATGGACGTGGGTTTGAGCAAGCTCCAGGAGATGGTGATGGACAGGGAGGCCTGGCGCGCTGCGGTCCGTGGGCTCGCAAAGAGACAGCCGAGCAACTGAGCTGAAGTGAGCCTAGTGCCTGACACGCGTGAGTGAGCCGCGGAAGAAAGTCCTGATTTACTCAGTGGGGGAGAACTGATGAGATGGAATGGCTGAGACAAGACTTAGAAAAGGGAGGCAGAGAAGTGTGTGGCAGCTTAGAGAAGGGAAATAACTGTCATCTGGGTCCTGTTATTCCCCAGGCAGTGTGCCAAGCGCCTCCACATGGCTGTCTCACTGCCCTAGTGATCCTCTGTACAGAGACGTAAGCGGGCTCAGGAAGCTCGAGGGCTGCCCCATGCTCGGAAGGCAGTGGGCAGGCATTCCAGTCACGGCTGCAGCTCCAAGCACCATCTCGGAATCACAGACGCAGGTGTTCCCAGGACCAAGTGGCCATGGAGGAGGAGGGCGAGGCAGGGGTTGGGGAAGCCAGCTAAAGGGGCGGCCGCAGCCACCCAGCTGGTACCGGGGCGTGGGCCCAGCACGGCCGGGGCTGCTCGTTCATTAGAGAGCTCTGGTCGTTTGTGTCTGGCGCTTTGTGGCCCCGTGGACTGTCGCCGCCAGGCTGCTCTGTCCACAGGAGTTTCCAGGCAAGAGCACTGGAGTGGGTGGCCTTTTCCTCCTGCAGGGGTCTTCCCAGTCCAGGGGCCGAGCCCACACGGCTCCTGCATCGCGGTGGATTGCCCCTGAGCCGCCAGGGAGGCCCGAAGAGCAGTCAGCTGGGCTTCTGTGGGAAGTGCCCCAGTGTTCAGTGTTGTCAGTTGCATTTCAGTTTTGTTTTGTTTTTTAATGTAAAATTGGGAGAAATGAAACGAAAGTTAGTCATGACTGGCTTTTTACCTTCAAGCCGTCCCTTTGCAAGCTCTCTTTTCCAGTAGAAACGATGGGCCCAGGCTGGCTGGAACAGAGAGCGTGAATAGACGGGAATGGCAGCGTGTGAGGCCATTGCTGAGGGCCTTTTCAATTAGAACCGGCGCCCTTGGGCTGGTAGAGTGCAGTCGGCCCCGCTCTGATGGGGCTGCACATCCCCAACAGTGCCCACCCTGTGCAGGGAGAGCGGCAAAAGCCACACAGGGCGAGCGGGAAGAGATGGCATTATGGCACAACGCTCCCGAGCTGTTGCTGACGCTGACAGCAGGCGTGGGCTCAGTGTAAACTGCCACGCTACATATGTCAACAGGAGTGCACGGCGACCCCAGTGCAAGTGGCATTTCACTTGAAGGAGACCTGGAGCTCGCTCGTGGAGGGTGCGGGGACCACATCCCGGGGGCTCCTGCGCCCGGTGCCGGCTTCTCCCATACCATTCGCTTCCCCAGGCACCGGGGGCCGTTCTTTGTGTTCACCCAGTATTTCCCACTGAACAGAGTGTTAAAAACACGCTCACGATTCACATTAGACTCAACATTGTTCTCTAATGTATCAGTCCATGAATGATGGAGCCCTTGGACTTCTCCACTTTTCCAGGGGATACTCCCAACCAGGGTTAGAACCCAGGTCTCCCACATTGCAGGCGATTCTTTACCAGCTGAGCCAGCAGGGAGCGCTATATCAGCCACAGTGGAACAAAAGTGCTTTTCAAAACCAGCATTAATGCAGCACCAACGGTAACCAGGCTGCGGAGGCCTTAACCGTGAAAGTCAGCACCGTGTCCTTTTTCCAGTAGTCCCCAGCCCTCCCTGCCTCGCCTGCAGTCTGTTAGAGTTTGCAGGTTGGGAGTCTGCATATTTGTTCTGAGTAAAGGTGGCTCAGAGGTTAAAGCGTCTGCCTCCAATGTGGGAGACCAGGGTTTGATACCTGGGTTGGGAAGATCCCCTGGAGAAGGAAATGGCAATCCACTCCAGTACTCTTGCCTGGAGAATCCCATGGACAAAGAAACCTAGTAGGTTACAGTCCATGGGGTCGCAAAGAGTCGAACACGACTGAGTGACTTCACCTTATAAAGAAAGTAAAGTTTGCCTCTTGTGTTTGTTTCCTGGGGCTGCTGCAGCAGATTACCGCAAACTGGGCTGCGTAAAACAAAAGTGTGTTCCTCTCACAGTCCCGGGGGCCAGAAGCCTGGAGTCCTGCTGTCGGCAGCCCGGGCTCTGTCCTCCGGCTCTAGGGGAGCATCTCTGCATGCAGCCGAATCGCTGCCGCCTCTGCCTCTGTCGTCGCATGGCCGCCTTTTAAAGGGCAGCACAGTGTGCTGCCACCTCGAGTCGACGATGTCCGCAGAGGCTGTCCCAAGTTAGGTCAGCTGTGGGAGTCCAGGGGCTCCGGGCTGAGACAGCATTTGGAGGGGACATGATTCTCCCGGCCACACCTTTCTCCTCCACAGGAGACTTACTCTTTGGATATGTCCCCTCAGTTTGCTGTCTCGTCAGTCTCGTATGGAGCCTGCCTGCTTGTGTATGTTAGCGAGGTCTCTGCCTCCTGGTCACTGTGAGGTTCCAGAACACTTCAGGAAGACTGAGAGCTGACAGGCGCGAAGAGGAGGTCAGACCTCCGGCTCCCAGAGCTCCAGGCTGGGGAGGGCCTTTCGAAGGCCATTGGCTTCGCTCCTCACGAAGCAGGCGGGGCGCTCCCTTGGCCGCCGGGACGTGTTTGCTGGTCCCGTCCAGCTCTCTGCCTCCGGGTGGCCTGCTCCGGGGGCCGGGCACGCCGCAGAGCGCCCGCGCTGTCGTGGCTCTGCACGGCCCCCTCTCTCGCCTCAGCGTCCCTCCCTCAGAGCAGTCTCGCCTCCCCGGGCTGCCCGCGCCCTGCCCGTGTCCTGCTCTCCTCGACCCCCTGCTGTCTGGCGTCCTCTGTGGCGCTGCTGCATGTGCCGCGCTGCACTTAACCAGGCTGCGGAGGCCTTAACCGTGAAAGTCAGCACCGTGTCCTTTTTCCAGTAGTCCCCAGCCCTCCCTGCCTCGCCTGCAGTCTGTTAGTTTGCAGGTTGGGAGTCTGCATATTTGTTCTGAGTAAAGGTGGCTCAGAGGTTAAAGCGTCTGCCTCCAATGTGGGAGACCAGGGTTTGATACCTGGGTTGGGAAGATCCCCTGGAGAAGGAAATGGCAATCCACTCCAGTACTCTTGCCTGGAGAATCCCATGGACAAAGAAACCTAGTAGGTTACAGTCCATGGGGTCGCAAAGAGTCGAACACGACTGAGTGACTTCACCTTATAAAGAAAGTAAAGTTTGCCTCTTGTGTTTGTTTCCTGGGGCTGCTGCAGCAGATTACCGCAAACTGGGCTGCGTAAAACAAAAGTGTGTTCCTCTCACAGTCCCGGGGGCCAGAAGCCTGGGTCCTGCTGTCGGCAGCCCGGGCTCTGTCCTCCGGCTCTAGGGGAGCATCTCTGCATGCAGCCGAATCGCTGCCGCCTCTGCCTCTGTCGTCGCATGGCCGCCTTTTAAAGGGCAGCACAGTGTGCTGCCACCTCGAGTCGACGATGTCCGCAGAGGCTGTCCCAAGTTAGGTCAGCTGTGGGAGTCCAGGGGCTCCGGGCTGAGACAGCATTTGGAGGGGACATGATTCTCCCGGCCACACCTTTCTCCTCCACAGGAGACTTACTCTTTGGATATGTCCCCTCAGTTTGCTGTCTCGTCAGTCTCGTATGGAGCCTGCCTGCTTGTGTATGTTAGCGAGGTCTCTGCCTCCTGGTCACTGTGAGGTTCCAGAACACTTCAGGAAGACTGAGAGCTGACAGGCGCGAAGAGGAGGTCAGACCTCCGGCTCCCAGAGCTCCAGGCTGGGGAGGGCCTTTCGAAGGCCATTGGCTTCGCTCCTCACGAAGCAGGCGGGGCGCTCCCTTGGCCGCCGGGACGTGTTTGCTGGTCCCGTCCAGCTCTCTGCCTCCGGGTGGCCTGCTCCGGGGGCCGGGCACGCCGCAGAGCGCCCGCGCTGTCGTGGCTCTGCACGGCCCCCTCTCTCGCCTCAGCGTCCCTCCCTCAGAGCAGTCTCGCCTCCCCGGGCTGCCCGCGCCCTGCCCGTGTCGTGCTCTCCTCGACCCCCTGCTGTCTGGCGTCCTCTGTGGCGCTGCTGCATGTGCCGCGCTGCACGGCCGGTCTGTCCTCTGGCAGGTGGGCCCCCTGCCGGGCTCACGTCGCATCCTCAGCACCGGGAGCAGCGCTGCCAGGGAGCAGCTGCCCAGTAAGCACGAGTTAAGCAGCTGACTTTCCTCGCCTGTGTCGTTTTCTTCGGCACCTACCAGCGCTGTCTCGTCTTCTATACTGGACGTTGGCAGAGCCATTGGGTAGGACTCTTCATTTGCTGTCGGAACCTGGGCATTGCCGTGTCCCGAGGCACTTCTGTCAGGAGGGGCCACAGCCCGTTTGTAGATGCGCTCCAGGGCGCTGGGGTCCCCCAGAGACACGGCACATCTGCCCGGCCCAGCGCCCAGCGTGAGCACCCTGGCACCCTGTGTGCGAGGAAGGCCTCCTGGGTCCTCAGGGAGACAGCGGGCAGTGCTCCAGGCCGGCGCCTGGCCTGGAAGAGAGGCAGGAATGGGCTGGAACAGCTTCCGCGAACATCTCAAGCAGGAGGAAGAGAAGTTGCTCTTCCCACAGCAGCTGGTTAGTCATGACTGGTGCACTGGGGCAGGGGCGCAGGGAAGAGGCCCCCTGTGGCAGGGGCCTCCTGAGCAGTGGGCATCCCCAGAGAGCCAGGCTCAGGGCTTGTCCACATCGGCGCTCACCACCTCCAGGGCTGCCACAGTCTTGCTCACGGCCTCTCTCCGGTGCCAACCCTGGGGGTGCAGCCTGAGCCAGGCATCATGTCTGTGCTTGAGGACCTCAGAGTCAGGACGAGGGGAAGCTGGGGTGTCAGCAAGGAGCCTCCTGCACGCGGCACTCCAAGGCGGGCGGGTATTTACAGGGCCTGTGCCCTTCTTTAAAGCAGCCTTTGTCAGCTTGGGGTTCAGAAACTCAGGCGAGGGCATTCCCTGCTCATCCAGTGGTTTGGGTTCCACGCTTCCAGTGCAGGGCACCTGGGTTCCATCCCTGGTCAGGGGACTAAGATCGTGCGTTCCAGGCAGCGTGGCCAAAAAATAAAAGTTAGGGTTGTTCACATTTCTCAGTCTGCCTAGAACAAGGAGATACACACAGCATACATAGATGGAGCCACACACACATGGATGTATGTGCCTCCTTAGCATGCTCTCCCTCTCTCTGTCCCTCTCCATATGTAAGTTAAGATACCATCTAGCATGCCCCCAGGCCTGGCCTCGCCCCTGAGGTCTGCGCCTTGCCGCGGTTTCCTGTCCCCTCCTTCTGAAGAGCATTGTGACTGTAAGAGTAGTAGGGAGGCATAACGCTGGAGTGACACAGCTCTGTGAAAAGGGCACTCTGAAACTTCCTGTTGCTCCTCTGCGGCCCTGGTGAGGCCTTCCTGGCCCAGCCGCTCCCAGGCCGTCGCTGGCAGCCATTGCACGCGCTCCGTGAGAGCCCCTTCGTGTTGTGTCTTGTAGATCGTGACCGACCAGCAGACGGGGCAGAAGATCCAGATCGTCACCGCGGTGGACGCCTCCGGATCCCCCAAGCAGCAGTTCATCCTGACCAGCCCCGATGGAGCTGGAACTGGGAAGGTGATCCTGGCTTCCCCAGAGACCTCCAGTGCCAAGCAGCTCATATTCACCACCTCAGACAACCTCGTCCCCGGCAGGATCCAAGTAAGACCTGTTGACAGGTGTTTATCTCAGCGTTTCTGCTGCCGCACTTGTTCTGGACTCTCACCTCTACTCTGGAGGCCAAATCCATCCCTGAAGGTCCTTTGGGGACCTCCAGCCGTGGCGGGATGCTGCCTTGGCTCAGGTGAAAACCAGCAAGTGAGGGGCAAGGCCCAGAAGGTAGCCACCGCAGTGCTCAGAGAGGGTGGAGACAGGAGGCCGACTGAGAAGGCGGCGTGGCCCCCTGGACAACTGTCTCACCACGGCTGACCACAGCCAGGTGAGGGCCGGCTGGTTCTGATCTTGCTCGGCCCGGCCAGCCCTTTATCCTGTCCTTGCTCCTGTGGGCTGCTGCCTGTGGCCCCTCAGCTCTGGTTTCTGTCCCTGCCTCGCTGCTCCCTCTGATGGGCAAGGTGCGGTCCGGGCAGGTGCAGGAAGGGGAAGAGCAAGAGCTGGCAGAAGGGCAGGGTTACTGGGATGCGCTGAATGTCCAGGTCCAGCACTTGGAGGAGTAGGGGCTCAAGGCCAGTGTCCCGCATTGGCCAAGCACAGCGCGCGTGCAGTCCGCGGTCTTGTTTAGCTCTGCTTTCTAATTTAAAAAAAAACAAACTTGTAACGTGAACTTCACTGCCTTAATCAGTTTTAAGTGTCCAGTTCAGTGTATTGACGTTGGTGTTAAGTGTTTTGACGTTGTTTTGCAACACGCCCCCCCCCACCCCACGCCGGTCCATCCACAGAGCGCCCCATCGTCCCTGACCGAAGCTCTGTGGCCGTTAAACACCTCCTGTCCCCTCCCCTCCTCTCGCCCCTGGCCACCACTCCGCTCCTTTCTGTGGGTCTGACGACTCTAGGGACCTCACATAAGGAGACTCCTGTAATACTTGTCCTTCTGTGACTGGCTAATTTCACTGAGCCCAGTATCCTCAAGGTTCATCTGTGTGGTCACATGTCTCAGGATTCCTTCCTTTTAAAGCTGAATGATATTCCACTCTGTGGATGGACCATGCATGGGTTATCCATTCATCTGTTGATGGATACTGGGGTTGCTTCGACCTTCTGCCTACTGTGAACAAAGCTGCTAAGAATCCATGTGTTCTGCAGGGGGCATTCTGCTATGGACAACATTCAGGAAGGAAAGGGTTTATCTCCTCTGCTCAGCTATGTTCAGAGCACCAGTGTGCATAGCTTTCAGAGCTGTGCTTCTGAGACACTGCATGATGAACTCAGTGAACGTCTCCTCATCCTTCCCTTCCCAGTTTCCACTCTGATCATCTGAAATCCAAATTCCTCCCTGCTTGCTTAGGCTCCTTATCTAGATGTGTATAAGAGACAGACCCCACCCCGGTCCATCCACAGAGCGCCCCATCGTCCCTGACCGAAGCTCTGTGGCCGTTAAACACCTCCTGTCCCCTCCCCTCCTCTCGCCCCTGGCCACCACTCCGCTCCTTTCTGTGGGTCTGACGACTCTAGGGACCTCACATAAGGAGACTCCTGTAATACTTGTCCTTCTGTGACTGGCTAATTTCACTGAGCCCAGTATCCTCAAGGTTCATCTGTGTGGTCACATGTCTCAGGATTCCTTCCTTTTAAAGCTGAATGATATTCCACTCTGTGGATGGACCATGCATGGGTTATCCATTCATCTGTTGATGGATACTGGGGTTGCTTCGACCTTCTGCCTACTGTGAACAAAGCTGCTAAGAATCCATGTGTTCTGCAGGGGGCATTCTGCTATGGACAACATTCAGGAAGGAAAGGGTTTATCTCCTCTGCTCAGCTATGTTCAGAGCACCAGTGTGCATAGCTTTCAGAGCTGTGCTTCTGAGACACTGCATGATGAACTCAGTGAACGTCTCCTCATCCTTCCCTTCCCAGTTTCCACTCTGATCATCTGAAATCCAAATTCCTCCCTGCTTGCTTAGGCTCCTCGCTCGTGAGAGGATGGCTGTGATTCTCTTGCATCTCTTGTAAGAGGTCATTGCACATGCCGATATGTTCACTGTATTTAAATCACTTTAAGGCGTGGTGCTGGTGCTGGTGGTGGTTGTGTCCCACTCTGCGACCCCATGGACTGCAACATGCCAGGCTTCCCTGCCCTTCACCGTCTCCTGAAATTTGCTTACGTTCACGTCCATTGAGTCAGTGATGCCATCCAGCCATCTCATTGTCTGCTACCCGCTTGTTCTTTTGCCTTCAGTCATTCCAAGCATTAGGGTCTTTTCCAGTGAGTCAGCTCTTCACATCAGGTGGCCAAGGGTTAGACCTTCAGCAACAGTCCTTCCAGTGAATATTCAGAGTTGATTGATTTCCTTTAGGATTGACTAGTTTGATCGCTTCCAATCAGAGGGATGCTCAAGAGTCTTCTCCAACATCACAGTCTGAAAGCATCGATTCTTTGGCACTCAGCCACCTTTTTGGTCCAACTCTCATATCTGTATGTTACTACTGGAAAAACCATCGCTTTGACTGTACAGACCTTTGTCGGCAACGTGACGTCTTTGCTTTCTAGCACGCTGTCTGGGCTTGCCATACCTCTCCTTCAGGAGAAAGCAGCCTTTAATGGTTGCAGTCACTGTCCGCAGCGATTGCTGTCGCCCAAGAAAAAATCTAGCACTGTTTCACTTTTCCCCTTTCTGTTTGCCATGAAATGATGGGACCCGATGTCATGATATTAGTTTTTTGAATGTTGAGTTTTAAGCCAGCTTTTTCTTTCACCTTCATCAAGAGGCTCTTTGGTTCCTCTTTGCTTTCTGCCATTAGAGTGGTGTCATCTGCATGTCTGAGGTTGTTGATATTTCTCCCGGCAATCTTGATTCCAGCTTGTGATTCATCCAACCCGGCCTTTCACATGATGTACTCTACATATAAGTTAAATAAGCAGGGTGATAATATACAGCCTTGTGGTACTTCTTTCCCAATTTTGAACCAGTCATTACTTCCACTGTATAATCATAAGGGATTTGATTTAAGTCATATCTGCGTGGCCTAGTGCTTTCTCCTACTTTCTTCAGTTAAAGCCTGAATTTTGCAATAAGGAGTTCATGATCTGAGCTACAGTCAGCTCCAGATCTTGTTTTTGCTAACTGTGTAGAGCTTCTCCATCTTTGGCTGCAAAGAATTTCAGTCAGATCTTGGTATTGACCACTTGGTGAGGTTTATGTGTAGTCACCTCTTACGTGCTGTTGGAAGAGGGTGTTTGCTCTGACCAGTGCGTTCTCTTGGAAAAACTCTGTTAGCCTTTGCCCTGTTTCATTCTGTACTCCAAGGCCAAACTTGCCTGTAACTCCAGGTATCTCTTGGCTTCCTACTTTTGCATTCCAGTCCCCTATGATGAAAAGGACATCTCTTTTTGGTGTTTGTTCTAGAAGGTCTTTATGGAACAGGTCAACTTCAGCTTCTTTGGCATCAGTGGTTGGGGCATAGACTTAGATTGCTGTGATTTTGAATGGTTTGCCTTGGAAATGAACTGAGATCTTTCTGTTATTTTGAGATTGCATTGAAGTACTGCATTTCAGACTCTCGTTGACTATGATGGCTGCTCCATTTCTTCTAACAGATTCTTGCCAACAGTAATAGATACAATGGTCATCTGAATTAAATTCACCCATTCCCATCCATTTAGTTCACTAATTCCTAAGATGTCGATACTTATTATTATTACTCTTGCAGTCTCCTGCTTGGCCACATCCAGTTTACCTTGATTCATAGACCTAACTAATTCCAGGTTCCTGTACCATGTTGTTCTTTTATAGCATCAGACTTGACTTTTACCACCAGACACATCCACAACTGAGCGTTGTTTCCACTTTGGCCCAACCACTCCATTCTTTCTGGAGCTATTAGTATTTAACCCTCTACTCTTAACTCAGTAGCATACTAGACACTTTCTGACCTGGGGGGCTAATCTTCAGTATCATATCTTTTTGCATTTTCATACTATTCATGTTCATGAGCTTGTGCAGCAAAAATCCTGGGGTGGTTTGCCATTCCCTCCTCCGGTGGACCGCATTTTGTCCATCTTGGGTGAACCTGCGTGGCATGGCCTCGGCTAGGCTCTGACCCGTGTTATTTCATAGCAGCTGCTGTTCACTTTCTCATGCGCCTTTTCAGCCACCTAACTCTTCTAGATGGAGAGCACTGTGGGCCATGTAGAAAGTCACCTACAAAGGAAGGAGAGGTAGGTTTCAGAGGTTCCCTGTCCCAGTCCCTTCACTTCCAGAGCCTCACGAGAGAGCTGGGTGTTTAATCAGTAAGGCTTAATTATTTGTCTGCTGAATGTACTAGCCTGAACTTCCAGGCTGTTTCACAAGAGCAGAGAAGCAGCCAGAGAGCCTTCAGTGTCCTCACAGGTGGAGCATCTGCATGGCGCTCCCCAACAGCCCCGGGTCTTCTAGCATCTGCGTGGCGCTCCCCAACAGCCCTGGGTCTTGGGGCATCTGCGTGGGGCTTCCCCACGGCCCCGGGTCTTGGTGGGGGTAGCGGGTTGGAGGGTGGGTCATTGAGAAGTAACGTCTGACCCTGGGCAGCCCCACCCCCACCCCCGCCACCGCTGAAGGGTGTGGTCCGGATGCACAGCCTCCCATTCCTCCTGGCAGACGAGGTTGTCAGATGGGATTTTCCCATTCCTGCCCAGAATAGCTCTTAGAAACCCAAGATTAGGAATGCACAGTTGAGCCTGACTTGGCTTCTTGCTCTGGTTTTTCATCATCTTCAGTTCAGTCCAGTCGCTCAGTCGTGTCTGACTCTGCGACCCCGTGGACTGCAGCACGCCAGGCCTCCCTGTCCATCGCCAGCTCCCAGAGCTCACTCAGACTCACGTCCATCGAGTCAGTGATGCCATCCAGCCATCTCATCCTCTGTGGCCCCCTTCTCCTGCCTTCAATCCTTCCCAGCATCAGAGTCTTTTTCCAGTGAGTTAGTTCTTCACATCAGGTCGTCAAAGTATTGGAGTTTCCGCTTCAGCATCAGTCCTTCCAATGAATATTCCAGGACTGATTTTCTTTAGGATTGACTGGTGGTCCAAGGGACTCTCAAGAGTCTGCTCCATCACCACAGTTCAAAAACATCTCAGTTCTTTGGTATTCATCTTTCTTTATAGTCCAACTCTCTCATCCATACATGACTACTGGAAAAACCACAGCTTTGACTAGATAGACCTTTGTCAGCAAACTAACGTCTCTACTTTTGAATGTGCTGTCTAGGTTGGTCATAGCTTTCCTTCCAAGGAGCAAGCGTCTTTTAATTTCATGGCTGCCATCACCATCTGCAGTGATCTTGGAGCATAAGAAAAGAAAGTCTATCAACTTTTTCCACTGTTTCCCCATCTATTTGCCATGAAATGATGGGACCGGGTGCCATGATCTTTGTTTTCTGAATGTTGAGTTTTAAATCAACTTTTTCACTCCTCTTTAATTTTCATCAAGAGGCTCTTTAGTTTTTCACGTTCTACATCTGCATATCTGAGGTTATTGCTATTTCTCCTAGAAGTCTTGATTCCAGCTTGTGCTTCTTCCAGCCCAGCGTTTCTCATGATGTACTCTGCACAGAAGTTAAATAAGCAGGGTGACAATATGCAGCCTTGATGTACTCCTTTCCCGAGTTGGAACCAGTCTGTTGTTACATGCCCAGTTTAAATTGTTGCTTCCTGACCTGCATATAGGTTTCTCAGGAGGCAGGTGCAGTGGTCTGGTATTCGCATCTCTTAAAGAATATTCCACCGTTGGTTGTGATCCACACAGTCAAAGGCTTTGGCATAGTCAATAAAGCATAAGTAGATGTTTTTCCAGAACTCTTTAGCTTTTTTAGTGACCCAACGGATGTTGGCAATTTGGTCTCTGGTTTCTCTGCCTTTTCTAAATCCAGCTTGAACATCTGGAGGTTCACAGTTCACATATTGCTAAAGCCTGGCTTGGAGAATTTCAAGCATTACTTTACTAGCGTGTGGGATGAGTGCAGTTGTGTGGTAGTTTGAGCATTCTTTGGCATTGCCTTTCTTTGGGACTGGAATGAAAACGGACCTTTTCCAGTCCTGTGGCCACTGCTGAGTTTTCCAAATTTGCTGGCATATTGAGTGTAGCACTTTCACAGCATCATCTAAAGGATTTGAAATAGCTCCACTGGAATTCCGTCACCTCCAGTAGCTTTGCTCGTGGTGATGCTTCCTAAGGCTCACTTGACTTCATATTCCAAGATGTCTGGCTCTAGATGAGTAATCACACCATCATGGTTATCTGGGTCATGAAGATGTCTTTTGTACAGTTCTTCTGTGCATGCATCATCTTATTTCCTGTTTATTCTTAGATCGTCACGGACTCTGCCTCTGTGGAGCGTTTGCTGGGGAAGACCGACGTCCAGCGGCCCCAGGTGGTAGAGTACTGTGTGGTGTGCGGCGACAAAGCCTCAGGTCAGCAAGCGGTGGTCGCACTGGGTGCACCTGGGGGCCGGCATCACGGACCAGATCTGGGCGGGGGAGGGTCAAATGTTACTGTACTTTTCTTTATTGGGATGATGATGTCCATAAGCAGATCAGGTTGTCAGATTATAGGAGTCAAAAGGAAAAGTCAAGAAACTGTATCTGTGATTTGTAAGTCATGGTTGACTGCTGATTGTTTTTGTACTAGTAAGAAGGTAATCAAGGCTTCCTTCACGGTCCAGTGACTCAAAACATGCTTCCACTGGGTTTGATCTCTGGTTAGAGAACTAAGATCCCACAATACCTTATGGCCAAAATAAAAAGCAATCAGTCGTGAGCGTAGCTAGCTTTTGCCCAGCGCTTTGCTGTCTCACAGGATGTCTGCTGCCTGTCCCGCCCTGGTCCGCACTGCAGCTTCCTCTCTCGCGCCCTCACTATAACCCAGGGTGATAAACAGGAGGGAACATGCCCTTACGGCTGGAGTCCCAGGTCAGGAAAGGCCTGGAGGCACATTCGAGACCTCGGTGGTTGAGCGTGTGCTGTTGGATAAAGAGAAGGCTGCTCCAGCTGGCAGCCCGGCCTGGGGAGCGTAACAAACACAGCTCCCGCGTCTCTGGGGTCGCACTCCTGGGCCTCCTTGGTCGGGAGGGACCTCAGAAGAGGCCTGGCCCCTGCGGGAGCCGTCGAAAATAATGATGCCGGGGACACTGACCTGTGCTCTGTGGCCACTGCATTCATAGCAGCTTTGGGTACTTGCTGGTCCCGGTTTGAGAAGAAAAAAGGTGAGCCAAGCGCCTGAAGAGAAAGACAAGCCCTGGTCAGGAAGGACGCTCCAGCGCTGCCCGCTCCTGCCACAGCGCTGCCCCTTCTCTGAGCCTCCCCTGCGCAGCCTTGGTCCTCGTTGCCCTTGTGTTCAGACCTCTGGGCACTAGATGTGCTCTTTTCTAGTTGCTTCCTGACAGGCCTGTCTGACCCCTGTGTTTCTGAATCCCCATCTTCTTGCGCAACAAGGAGAGACACTGTACAAAGATTTGAGCAAATGAATGAAGCTTGAACAAACCAGAGGCCACAGAATCTGCTCAGCTTCCCCTTTCTGGGCTTAAAGCTCATCGCAGGCTCGCAGTGCCTTTGTCTCCAGATATGAGAGGCCCCGCTTTGGCCTCAAGAGCCCAAGGAAAGCCACTGCAGGGAAGGAAGAGATGTGCGCAGTCACGCCAGCACCGGTGTTCTTAGAGGCCCACAGTGGGCCCCCGGGCACAGCTAGGGAAGGGCCTACATGCCAGAGTTCAGGGCGGTGGGCTGCTCTGCAGCCACTGTCCACAGTGGCCCCGTGAACTCTGACCCTGCAGTGTAGTGGTGACCTGGGTTACAGGAGAGTGTCTCGAGTCAGCCCCCGCTGGGATTTTGACAAAAGGTAAACATACCGGTGGGGGTCTTCAGTGTGGGAGGGAGTCAGTGTAGAGGCCCTGGAGTAAGCAAGCTTAGAATACAGAGCCGCGCTCGGGATGCGCATCCCGAGGACAGGGAGCCACCGTGAGCCGCAGGCACCAAGACTTCTTGGGGCCTGGCCGCAGGGTCACGGCCGCGATGCTGTGTCCTCTGGTCACGCCCCCGCCGCCAGGTTTGTCTACAGCCAGGACAGGACTCACAGAGGGGGTGAGTGTGGGCCCGGCCCCGGGGGCCGAGGGAGCGCAGGCTGCTGTCAGCTCCGCGCGGCTCCTGGCAGGGCAGGGGAGCTGAGGGGTTCCTGGCCAGGCCGCCCGCTCAGCCCTCTCCACAGCCCCTGACGGGCACCAAGCTCGGGCATGCCATCTGCCAGCACCATGCTCCGTGTCCGAGCTCACGGGCTCCTCTGAAGGTGGGAGGAGGATGTGTAGGCCCGGGGGCCCGGGATTGGCCTGTGACTGCCAGAATGGGCGCCCACACACCAGGCCCACGGATGTCCCTTTTTCAGGCCGCCACTATGGGGCTGTCAGCTGCGAAGGCTGCAAAGGTTTCTTCAAAAGGAGCGTGAGGAAAAACCTGACCTACAGCTGCCGGAGCAGCCAAGACTGCATCATCAACAAACACCACCGGAACCGCTGCCAGTTTTGCCGGCTGAAGAAGTGCTTGGAGATGGGCATGAAGATGGAGTGTGAGTAACTGGGCTCACAGCCACAAGCGTTAACAAGAGGGGAGAATGTGAGGTTTCACTGCATGGCCTTAAAATATGCCAAGAAGACCGTGCCTGCTGGGGCTTCGTTCCCATTCACCCTCTGGGTCAGCTCGGTGTTGCGGTGACGCTGCTGCTGGGCGGGGTCAGTTTCCACAGTGAGAACCTCGTCCCGATGCGTGGGAGCCAGCGTGCGTGAGTGGGGCGCAGACTCAGGCTTTGGGGTGAAGCCGAGAGGACGCGGCCCTGGCCGTGCCCCGGGAGCTGGGGGCCTGGGCACGGCACGTGCCCTCTGAGCCTCCGGTCCCCGCCTGTGAAGTAGCGCCCTTGTCATGCCACGTCTGGCTCCCCTTTTCTTTCCCCGTGAAGGTCTGCTCTCTTCTGCTGTCTGTGGCACGGGTGCGTGCACTTGTGCCAGACACCGAAGGGAGAGGCTGCTGCCGTGACCCCCGCTGGCAGGTGGCAGACGCTGTCGCGGCTGGAGCCGGGCGTTAGGGTGCATCCTCCGCCCCAGGGGGCTGGGCAGCTCTGTTGGGCCCCTTGAGGGGCTGTTTCTCCCCGGGGAGAGAGTCCTGTGAGCAGCGAGCACCCCCCCAGTGGAAGCTGGGCCAGGTGTGTCTGCCACGGAGCTCGTCACCCTCAGAGCAGCGGGCTCAGTCCAGGGGACCCCACCTCCCCGCAGAGGGAGGGGCCTCTAGTGGGGTGGCTCTTTCTTCTCAACACGCGTGTTTCTGTTGTCACTTAAGCTGTGCAGAGTGAACGGAAGCCCTTTGACGTGCAGCGGGAGAAACCAAGCAATTGTGCTGCGTCCACGGAGAAGATCTACATCCGGAAGGACCTGCGGAGTCCTCTGATCGCCACGCCGACATTCGTGGCCGAGAAGGATGGGGCGAGGTCAGTGTGTGTGAACAGCCTGGGGGCCCGGAGCTGAGGTGGGAGGTGCAGGTGCTCCTTGTGGGGCTGATGGCCCACCTGCAGGCCTTGCCACCTTGTTGGAGCCGCTGCAGTCACACCCCTGGACAGGCCCGAGGAGGGTGGACTCAGGAGAGGGTTCAGGATGGGGTCAGAGCTTCCTGTCTCAAGGGCTCGGATTACGTGCTGTAGTTCAGGCATCATTCACGTAGGAAAACGGTTGTTCCATGAGTCAGAATTGGGGCTCTTGCAGTAGAGATAGAAGGCATGAGACCCAGGTATGGTCTGGACAGCACCACGGGTCAGTCTGTACGTTGTTTTTAGTGTGATCTCTCAAACCTAACTTTAAAGAAGCAGAGGGAAATGGGAAGCCCTGTTTCGTGCTGTGGCGTGCCCCAGAGCTGAGAATGCCCTGCTGGTGCTCCGAGAGCAGGTGGCATCACCGGTAGGGCCAGGAGGCGTGGGCACATCCTGTCTCAGGCAGGCCCGGCGCCAAGCGAGCACGCATGTCCTCCAGCCTGGCCCGCAGATGCGCAGGGTCGATGCAGGTGAACTCTGCACTCAACGCTGGAAGCTATTCTGGGTTTCTTTATGTCTTAACTAGACAAACAGGTCTTCTTGATCCAGGGATGCTTGTGAACATCCAGCACCTTTGATCCGTGAGGACGGAACAGTTCTCCTGGCCACGGACTGCAAGGTGACGTCCCGCTCGCGCCCTTCCCCCTTCTGTCTCCGCGCGGGCACCGCTCTCGGCCTTCGGGCTGGTGGGGGCGCCCTCCTTGGCTCCGGGCCCTTGGTGCAGCCGTGCTGTGGGCTGCTCACGGTCACAGCGTGTCAGGAGCTAGTGTTCAACTTGGCGGACGCTCTGGGGTCTCTTCTGAGATTTCTCCCCCAGTAATGCACTTGGGTAGACTGCCAGCCAGTTGGGGAAGCGCTGCGTCTCCTAAGATGGCCTTTGGCAGCAGCCCCCAGTTCCTCTGTGGTAGGCGCCGACAGGAAGACGTCCCAGCAGGGCTGACGGGGACAGAGTGATTCCACGGAGAAGATCTACATCCGGAAGGACCTGCGGAGTCCTCTGATCGCCACGCCGACATTCGTGGCCGAGAAGGATGGGGCGAGGTCAGTGTGTGTGAACAGCCTGGGGGCCCGGAGCTGAGGTGGGAGGTGCAGGTGCTCCTTGTGGGGCTGATGGCCCACCTGCAGGCCTTGCCACCTTGTTGGAGCCGCTGCAGTCACACCCCTGGACAGGCCCGAGGAGGGTGGACTCAGGAGAGGGTTCAGGATGGGGTCAGAGCTTCCTGTCTCAAGGGCTCGGATTACGTGCTGTAGTTCAGGCATCATTCACGTAGGAAAACGGTTGTTCCATGAGTCAGAATTGGGGCTCTTGCAGTAGAGATAGAAGGCATGAGACCCAGGTATGGTCTGGACAGCACCACGGGTCAGTCTGTACGTTGTTTTTAGTGTGATCTCTCAAACCTAACTTTAAAGAAGCAGAGGGAAATGGGAAGCCCTGTTTCGTGCTGTGGCGTGCCCCAGAGCTGAGAATGCCCTGCTGGTGCTCCGAGAGCAGGTGGCATCACCGGTAGGGCCAGGAGGCGTGGGCACATCCTGTCTCAGGCAGGCCCGGCGCCAAGCGAGCACGCATGTCCTCCAGCCTGGCCCGCAGATGCGCAGGGTCGATGCAGGTGAACTCTGCACTCAACGCTGGAAGCTATTCTGGGTTTCTTTATGTCTTAACTAGACAAACAGGTCTTCTTGATCCAGGGATGCTTGTGAACATCCAGCAGCCTTTGATCCGTGAGGACGGAACAGTTCTCCTGGCCACGGACTGCAAGGTGACGTCCCGCTCGCGCCCTTCCCCCTTCTGTCTCCGCGCGGGCACCGCTCTCGGCCTTCGGGCTGGTGGGGGCGCCCTCCTTGGCTCCGGGCCCTTGGTGCAGCCGTGCTGTGGGCTGCTCACGGTCACAGCGTGTCAGGAGCTAGTGTTCAACTTGGCGGACGCTCTGGGGTCTCTTCTGAGATTTCTCCCCCAGTAATGCACTTGGGTAGACTGCCAGCCAGTTGGGGAAGCGCTGCGTCTCCTAAGATGGCCTTTGGCAGCAGCCCCCAGTTCCTCTGTGGTAGGCGCCGACAGGAAGACGTCCCAGCAGGGCTGACGGGGACAGAGTGAGGCAGCTCCAGGGAACCCGGTGTGCAGACAGAGACGCTGGCTGCCTCCTGGGGAGGAGCCTGAGGAGAGGGCTTTATCCCCACAAGGCTCTGGCCTGCGGTCCCCGACAGCCCAAGCGCAGCTGCCCTGAGCCCAAGGCCCCGCTCCGGAAGGAGCCCCTGGGGACAGTGCCAGCCTCGCTGGCCCCCTCAGAGCCGCAGCTGGGCCTCGTCTGCTCGGGCACACGTGGCACGTCCTCGGGTCCAGGGGACGGGGGTGAGGGCTGAGGCCCACTGTCTGTACTGGCCGTCTCCCACGGGGCGGTCCGTCTCCTGGCTTGGGCAGCACTGACCTATCTCCCCAGGCACGTGGCCTTCGCCTGGCAGACGGATGGGGCATGACCTGCCACCTGGGCAGAGGGGCGGGCATGCCTGGAGCAGGAAGTAGGGCCCGAGTGCTCTCAGCTCCAGATGGCCGAGGACAGCACCCGCATCCCGCATGCCACCCGCACAGAGGGCGGTGCAGAGCGAGCGCCCGCCAGGCAGGGCTGACGGGAACCTCGAGGAGTCAGTTCCACAAAGCATGCAGCGCCCACTCTAACCGCCAACGGCTCGGAGTTGGCTGGGCGGCAGGAGTGAAGCACAGTCAGGACAGGCGGCCGCTGTGCCTGCCCCCCTGCCCCCGGGGAGCATCGCAGAGCCCCTAAGGGCAGCTGTTTGCAGGAGCCGACTGGGAAGCTCTCTCTGAAATAATTATACATTCAAAATCATTTACCCTGAATAAAAGTGATGGTGTCTCAGATACCACCAAGACCCGAGCTCCCTTCGCCCCCTCCCTCCGCGGGTCCTGCAGAGCAGCAGCCCAGGCCCACGGGCAGCGCACGACACACATCCAGGCATGGGGTCTCTTTTTCACGCTGCAGCTCTCCCCTGCAGCGTATCTGTCATATGCTGCGTTCGTAAGATAGACATCAGCAGATCTATTCTGTTACCTGGTTCAGTTTAGTTCAGTCCCTCAGTCATGTCCAACTCTGCGGCCCCACAAATCACAGCATGCCAGGCCTCCCTGTCCATCACCAACTCCTGAAGTTCACTCAGACTCCTGTCCATTGAGTCCGTGATGCCATCCAGCCATCTCATCCTCGGTCGTCCCCTTCTCCTCCTGCCCCCAATCCGTCCCAGCATCAGAGTCTTTTCCAATGAGTCAACTCTTCTCATGAGGTGGCCAAAGTACTGGAGTTTCAGCTTTAGCATCAGTCCTTCCAAAGAAATTCCAGGGTTGATCTCCTTCAGAATGGACAGGTTGGATCTCCTTGCAGTCCAAGGGACTCTCAAGAGTCTTCTACAGCACCACAGTTCAAAAGCATCAATTCTTCGGCCTCAGCTTTCTTTATAGTCCAACTCTCACATCCTTACATGACTACTGGAAAAACCATAGCCTTGACTAGACGGACCTTAGTCGGCAAAGTAACGTCTCTGCTTTTGAATATGCTGTCTAGGTTGGTCATAACTTTCCTTCCAAAGAGTAAGCATCTTTTAATTTCATGGCTGCAGTCACCATGTGCAGTGATTTTGGAGCCCCCAAAAATAAAGTCTGACACTGTTTCCACTGTTTCCCCATCTATTTCCCATGAGCTGGTGGTTCTGTGATTTATTAATCACTTCTCTGTTTATGATCTTGTCTACTGATTCTGGTCTTTCACGTTAATAATCAAGATACAGCAGACATTTTTGTTTATGTACCTTGATTTATCTTTTTTTTGGCTTTCTTTTTTAAAAAATTAAGATATTAATTCCCACACCAGAAAGGTTTACCCTTCGAGCATGTAATTCGTGGTTTTCAGTATATTAACATAATTGTTACAACCATTCCTGCTGATTCTAGAGCATGTCATCACCCCAGACAGAAAGCCTGAGCCCACGAGGCAGTCACTGCCCCTTCTCCCGTTCTCAGCCCTGCCAGCCGCTCGTGTGCCCTCTCACCGTGGTTTCCTTGGTGCTGGCCCTTTTGCCTAAAGGGAGCCATGTGGCCTGTGGCCGCCGGGCCTGGCTGCTTTCTCGAAGTGTAAAGGTCTCAAGGCCCAGCCGTGTTGGCGCCTCCTCAGGGCCAATACTGTGCTGATAATGTGCCGTTAAATGGCTGTGTCGTGGTTTATCCGTTCGGCAGCTGATGAATGTTGCGTTGTTTCTGCTTTTTGCCTCTTAATAATGCTGCTGTGAGCATTGTGTACAAGTGTTTTTGTGCACACGTATTTTAACTTTTTTTACATATGTGCCTAGGAATGGCATCACTGGTCGTGTAACAGCTGCACGGTCACCCTTCTGAAGAACTGCCTGGCTGTTCTCCAGCACCTGCACCATCGTCTGTTCCCACAGCTCTCCCATTTTCTCCGTGTCCTTGCCAGCACTCGAAATTACGTCTTTTGACTGTGACCATCCTAGTGGGTGTCATGTGACATCTCATTGTGGTTTTTATTTGCATTTTTAACTAGTTTATTTGTCTTTCTATTATTGAGCTGTAAGAGTTCTTTAGCCATTCTGGCTACTAAACCATTATCAGATGTATAATTTGCAAAAAGTTCCTTCCATTTTGTGGGCTGTCTTTTTGTATGGGAGGAGAGAAGTTGTCTTTTTACTTTATTGATAATCTTTTGAAGCACAAAGGTTTAAACTGTGGTGACATCCAGCTTATCTGGATGTCACTTTATCTGTCATTTTCTTCTGTCATTTTATCTTGTGTGTAGGTTTGTATAACTACCATCACAATCAAGACACAGAACTGTTCGATCACCCAAGAGCGCGTCCTCTCACTGCCCGTCGTAGTCACACCTCCGTAGCAGCTGCTTTTAAAACAAAATTACACCTTCACTTTCCTGAGAGGCATGTGTGTATGTTCACCTTTAATGTCACTATTTTCTGGTTAACAGGCTGAAACAAGCCAGGGAGCCCTGGGCACACTGGCAAACGTAGTCACTTCCCTCGCCAACCTCAGCGAATCCCTTAACAATGGTGACGCTTCAGAAACGCAGCCGGAGGACCAGTCCGCAAGCGAGATTACCCGGTAGGCAACCTTGAGTGGAGGCCCCGCCCAGCACACGCGGCCACTGCTCTGAAGGTGCGGGCGGCGTCTCGAGGCCCGCCCTGCATTCAGTGGCGGGCTGCAGGACTGCCACGGGCCTCTGCACGCCTGTCTGCTTCGTTTTAGCTATGGGACTGTGGACCTGTTTAGGTTTCGCGATACAAAATAGTCTGAAAACTTCATTCCAGATGATAAAGGGGA
This sequence comes from Madoqua kirkii, assembly GCA_006408675.1. Lineage (NCBI taxonomy): Eukaryota > Metazoa > Chordata > Mammalia > Artiodactyla > Bovidae > Madoqua > Madoqua kirkii. Next base: position 2,378 of record SJYC01139779.1, on the reverse strand, counting down.
CCGAATGGTTCAGAGGAGGCTTCCCGGTCCGGGTGCATTGCCACTGTTTATGGGGCCTAAACGTCAGTAGTGCAGCCCCTGTCTTGCTTTTGTTTCAGCCTGTTTTTCTCAAGTAGTGAGTCCAGAGCTGAGATAGATCCCTCAGGGTGGACGGGTCCTGGTGGTGAGATGGCACCAGCTGGCTGGACGCCTGTGCCCCCTGCCGGGGTGCGCTCCCTGCAGCTGGCCTGTGCGTTTGCTCCTTTTCTGTTGGACCTGGCACTCCTGCCCGTCATGCCAGGCCAGGCGGGGGCCCTCAGGGGCAGCGGTCCTCAGGTTCCCTTGTGGTCTGGTAGAAGATGCCAGTCTGATCCGGCGGAAAGAGGGCGGAATGTGAGTTAGGCCAAACTCCATTCTGCCGCTTAACTCCTGGTGGTCTTGGCAAAGTGAGCTTTCACACCTCTGAGATGGAGGGAATTCCCCCTGGGAGAGTAATTCTGAAAAACAGAAACTATGTGTGAGAACAGCTGACATCTAGCTTAGTGTCTGAGACCCTGTGGAGACACGCGTGGCAGCTGCTGCTCCTCCTCTCAGGCAGAGTTAACTGTCCTCCCTGCTGGGCTGTTTTCCTAAAGGATGTCTCAGCTAGAGTGCTCCTCCTAGAAGGGCCTGAACGCACGTGCTTGCCCCCTTTCTGCTCACAGGGCATTCGATACCCTAGCAAAGGCACTTAACACCACAGACAGCGCCTCGCCTCCAAGCCTGGCGGACGGGATCGACAGCAGCGGCGGCGGGGGCATCCACGTCATCAGCAGAGACCAGTCCACGCCCATCATCGAGGTCGAGGGGCCCCTCCTCTCAGACACTCACGTCACTTTTAAGGTGAGGGCTTCCGCTTGCCTGCCCTGGCTAAAGAACAGACCTGGAAGTGAGCCCATCCAGGTGGGGCAGCCTTCTGGCCCGTCTGTGCTCACCTGGCCGTCTGGCTCTGCTGCTGACCCTGAGGCTGGGTGGCCTCCTGTCCCTGCCAGGCAGGCCAAGGCGGGCTGCCCTGCCGCCCACCCTCCTGGGACAGCCTGGCTCCAGCATCGGCTCAGGCAGGCCCTTGGATCCCATAGGCATTGTTCCCGGCGCTTGGGCCTGCCCTCCTGCCCGTTGGGTCCACCAAAAGTAGCTCTCAGATACGCTTGCAGCTGGCCAGGTCCCCAGGGCTCCCCTCTGCACTCACCTCCCGAGCCTCACCACTCTCTTGAGAACACTCCCAGGCTCCCTGAGCCCCGAGTCTCGAAGTCTGCAGAGTGAGTCTTCAGTTCAGTCCAGTCGCTCAGTCTTGTCCGACTCTTTGCGACCCCATGAATCGCAGCACGCCAGGCCTCCCTGTCCATTACCAACTCCTGGAGTTCACTCAGACTCAGGTCCATCGAGTCAGTGATGCCATCCAGCCATCTCATCCTTGGTCGTCTTCTCCTCCTGCCTCCAATCCCTCTCAGCATCAGAGTCTTTTCCAGTGAGTCAATTCTTTGCATGAGGTGGCCAAAGTACTGGAGTTTCAGCTTTAGCATCATTCCTTCCAAAGAAATCCCCAGAGTTGATCTCCTTTAGCATGGACAGGTTGGATCTCTTTGCAGTCCAAGGGACTCTCAAGAGTCTTCTCCAAAACCACAGTTCCAAAGCATCAATTCTTTGGCGCTCAGCCTTCTTCACAGTCCAACTCTCACATCCATACATGACTACTGGAAAAACCATAGCCTTGATTAGACAGACCTTAGTCGGCAAAGTAATGTCTCTGCTTTTGAATATGTTGTCCAGGTTGGTCATAACTTTTCTTCCAAGGAGTAAGCGCCTTCTAATTTCATGGCTGCAGTCACCATGTGCAGTGATTTTGGAGCCCCCCAAAATAAAGTCTGACACTGTTTCCCCATCTATTTCCCGTGAAGTGATGGGACCGAATGCCATGATCTTCGTTTTCTGAATGTTAAGCTTTAAGCCAACTTTTTCACTCTCCTCTTGCACTTTCATCAAGAGGCTCTTTAGTTCCTCTTCACTTTCTGCCATAAGGGTGGTGTCATCTGCATATCTGAGGTGATTGATATTTCTCCCGGCAATCTTGATTCCAGCTTGTGCTTCTTCCAGCCCAGTGTTTCTCTTAATGTACTCTGCATATAAGTTAAATAAGCAGGGTGACAATATACAGCCTTGACGTACTCCTTTTCCTATTTTAGTTCAGTTCAGTTGCCTAATTGTGTCCAACTCTTTGTGACCCCATGAATTGCAGCACACCAGGCCTCCCTGTTCATCACCAGCCATGAAGAGATATCCCACATCCAAGATAAGAGAAACCCAAGTAAGATGGTAGGTGTTGCAAGAGAGTATCAGAGGGCAGACACACTGAAACCATA